>JAPKID020007538.1:0-10230 GCA_026931265.2 Tropidonophis doriae | reverse complement strand
TGTGGTTTTTTTCCTGTGGGAAACAGGTCCAAATGACTCTTTTGAGTAGTGAAGGTTGCAGTCTCCATGCTCTAGCCTCTGATGGTGAACCTATGGCAAGGGTGCCAAAGGTGGCACGTGGAACCATTTCTTAGGGCAAGCAAGGCGTTGCCCTGTCAGCTCCAGTGTGCATGTGTGCACTGGCCATCTGATTTGGGCCTTCTTTTGAGGCCATTTTTCACCCTCTGGCGGCTTCAGGGAAGCTACTGAAGCCTCTGGAGACATGGGGGAAGGCTGTTTTCACCCTCCCCAGGCTCCGAGAAAGTCTCTGGAGCCTGGAGAGGGTGAAAAAAGCATGCCAAAAGCAGAGGGTCAGGGACATAGAATTATGGTTGTGGCACGCCCACGCATGACCCCCCCTGCGCTCCCCCCACTTTTGGCACGCGAGCCAAAAAAGGTTATCCATCACTGCTCTAGCCCATATCTCAGGCATTTAAAGTCATCTTCAGTTGTTCCAGAACTGTCTTCCCTCTTTCCCTAACACATTTTTTTTGCCATGGAGGTGATTTACTAATCATTTAATTGCTGCTTCAGTGGAGTATTGGGATCTCTGCAGCCTCTTTTGACCCCTTCAGTGTGAGTCCACCCCTTCTCCCCCATTACTGGATGCTCCTCTCCATTCATTTATGTGGCCTCATTTACAGGTCAAATCTGACATCAAGCTTCTACAAAGGCATCCTCTCATTCAACTGGGCCTTTCCAGAGTGCTTATCAAACAAGGTCCTGTATGGCAAAGTTCCCCAACCTATTTGGGTTGGCAGCCTGGAGGGGGGTGGGACAGGCGTCTTTATGTGTTCATGTGCATATGGGGCTGCAAGTGCATGTGTGATGCTTTCAGCAATGGTAGCACCCATGCAGTGCTAGCATGCTTGCATGGGGCATGTGGCAATGGTAACATGCTCACACAGCTCTCAGGATGTGCACACACTTGCACTTGTACACACACTTGCACGCAGGCACACATACTTGCATGCACTGGCCAGCCACTCACACACAGCCTGGTGGCCAGTAGGCCATGGCCCGGTAGTGGGCTGTGCCACACTGTTTGGGAACCCCTGTTGTATGGCATTCTTATACCATACAACATTTTCTGCTCTTTTGACATAATACCAGACATCTCTCTCTCTCTCTCTCTCTCTCTCTCTCTCTCACACACACACACACACACACACACACATTTATGACTCTTTTGGAAGAGTGCTAAGTCATATCTGCATAAAGAGCAAATTTAAACAGGTCAAGAGAACCAGGTTCTGCCACCTGTGTTCCTAATTCTGCTGCAACTAGGTATGTTAGAGTTTTTCCATTACTTTAGTGATCTGTGGGAAAATTATTCTTCCAGAGGCTTTGATCAACAAAAGCCTGACCTTCTGGGGTGGAATAAAGGTGCTGAAGGCAGGACATTTCTTGTGTATTCTATAGACAAATACAGCAAGTACATAAGTTGTTCTAATTCCTCATATTTTTGTTTGAGATGGTCTCCCAGATGAAAACAGATATTTGCAGGCAATTTAGTGGGACTAAGATTCTTAGTAATATTGTATTGCATGGAATGAGCAGAAGTTGAACCACAAGTCAACCATTTGCTTAAACCAGCAAGTGAGTTAAAAGGCATCACGTTTAGATCCTGACTTTGCAGGGGTAGTGAAGAAATAATTAAAACCACCCAATATATTTTATTACACTGCCATTTTATGCTGATACTTACTGTGAACTGCTTACCCCATCCCTAATTAAATATCCTAGTCACTCTGATTAGTTTTATTTTTTTTAACTTTCAGATTCAATAATTTCATTTCCTTAAGTGTGCCTATGTTTTGTCATGTAATAAGTAAGATGTGCGGCAGTTTAATTGATCTGTTTATCTAATTGGTTAATCAATATCAGTTTTATGTATGCAAGGTGTTTTATGGACTAGTCATTGACCATAATAAGGTTTCTACTTCTTCACTGTTGAGTTCACAAGAGGCAAGATGTTTACAAGGAAATGAGATCAGGTTAAATACTTTGGTCTTTTAGTTCTCCTTTAAATATTCCACCACCTACCTATCTTCTCCTATGTCATATATCAAATAAACCTTAAACCATATTACCAAAATGAATTGCAATATTAAATATTAATTTATAATTTGAAAGTGAGTCATTATTTCTTTACAACTTCTACTTGTGAAAGATATCATGATCTGGGATTTTACAGCTGTACCTCTGCTCATTTGATCATTTCTCTTGTGTCACAATGAGACTTTTGCTTCCATGTCAAGGGCTGTTATAAAGCAAAAATGAAAGGAAGAATGTGCCACTGCTTTCATTAATTATTCAAGGCGTGATGATAATTGCCTGTCTGCCTGACTGTAGGGCTATATCTTGTAACTGATAGTATCAACATATACAGCACTGCAGTTCTTTGTTCAAATGGGGCACTTTTTTCCTGCCTGAAAAGAGGATATCACAAAAATGGGGAACAGGTATTCAAATAATAGGAACAATTAAGTCCCAAAATGAAAACTTACTGAACATCACAAGATACAGTTCAAATGAATAAAAGCACTACTGATAGCTTTTAATCTACATTGCTTTCTTCTATGGCTTGAATCAGAAAGTCCACCTTAAATATTATGGGTTGGGAAGTTAATGTGGAACAGACTCTGAACATGGTGGCCTGCAGGTGGATTTGCTTGATGTGCCATGTCAGAAGAGGGGTGGGCCAGGTTTCTTTCTTTGATTTTTTTTTAGGTTCTTCTGAACCATTTCTCAAAATCAAACTATAACAATTAAAAAAAAATATTCTGAATTTTTAAAATACGTGATGATAATAGTCAAGTTCATACCTTGTAATACACCCAACCCAGGCAACATCAAATCCCTCATGCTTCTTTAATTACCTAAATGTTTGCTTTACAGCTACACCGTCATCTCTTTATAATAATGAAATAAATATTTGTTCTGCAGGAAACTGATTAACTAGCACTACACTCTTAATCCTTAATTTGGATTCTTGCACTGAGCAGGAAATTGAACTTAGTGGCTAAATGGTTCCTTCCAATCTATGATTCTAGGACACTGTGCTATACCAGGAAAAAACAAGGTAAGAGGTCCTAGAAAACAGAATGATCTTTTAATTATCATCCCAATTGGAAGTGGAAGACTTGTCAGTAGTAATGCCATGATGTTCACTACTATGTATTAACCATTCAGGAACATAATAGTTCTGTAGTATGAGACGATATTTCCACATAGACCAGCATTTTGTGCCCTAGTGTGGCCAACTGGATGAATTTAAAATGCTTTCAAGCTTGGACTGGAGGATGACAATTCCCTTTCCATTGTCATTTCCCAGCAATCAGTATTTAAATAGACAATGGTAGTCCAACCATTCATACAATTATTTCACTCACTGAAATGGCTCAGTCATCTTTTAAAACCACCCAGATTTGTTTTCATTATAATGTTGGCAGTAAATTGAACATTTTTAACAATACGCAATGCAAACAGGTATTTTCTTCTATTGGACTTAATCTTCTAGAATTATCTTTCTTCCTTCCAAGCTAAAAAGATTAGACTGCCGTGCTGTATTAATTTCTTATTTAGGTGAGCTAGTCCTAATTATTTTTATAACTATCTAATTATTTTGATTGCCATTTTGCAAAGATTGTAGTTCTTTTTAAGGTGTGGTATCTAAAAATCTACACTTGGATAGCCTCACAGTGCAGTAGATCTATTTAAGGGCATTATCATATTGGCAGTTCTATTTTCAATTCTCTGCCTAATGATTTCAAATGCAGAATTTGTGTGAGCACATGCTCCCTCTCCCTCTTTTGACAGAACTTATACATTGTGTTGACATTTTCATGAAGACATCCACTGTGACTCTGACCCTTTTCCTTGTCGGTCGTTGCTAGCTCAGATCATATTAATGTAAATGTAAAGTTTGGATTCCTTGTTTCATTTTGTCAGAGTATGTTCATAAAGTGGAATAGGGCTTAATAGGTCAGCCAATGGGAGCTGAAACACTTTGGAGTCTGGGTGTGGCTTGGTTCTGTACTATAGCTTTGAGTCTGCGCCAAAGCTGCAAAACTAGTCTTCTGCTGGAAATGAAACCAATCTCTCCTCTTTACCATATTGGAAAACCAGCCATTGGTATTGTATATATGTGTTATGTTGTGTATATAAAGAAGTTAATTAATCCTGTTGAATCAGTTACCGGTGTCCTTTCTGGACTTGATTGCTGCTACAAACTCCAAAACATTTTACACTGAACTGCATATGATAACATTCCCTGAGATTTCCCGGTTGGCAGCCTGGCACAAGGGAGAGAGAGGGGATAGTTTTGTGTTTGGGGCAGGTATGTGTGCAAGCATATTTTCATTTGTGTGAGAGATGGGCAGCTACTCACATGAGTGGTGCTGCGAGATAGCTGCAAGTGCCCACCGTTTGTATGAGTGGGCCAGCAAGTGGCAGCACCTGCCACTTGTGTGAATCAGACTGTGTGCCCCCATTCATGCGGCCTGGTTGCAAATAGGGCATGGACTACAGGTTGGGGACCCCTGCAATATGACATTTTAAATCCCATTTGTCCAGTCTAGAGAGAGCATATGGAGTTATTCATAATTCCTTTTGACTGAAGAAGCACATAGGGACATTTCTATTATTATAGAAAAGTAGGATGAAGGTTCCCTGCCTGTTTTTACATCTAAAAGTTAATCCAGCTCTCCTTTGTCCCCAAAGCAGGCCAATAAATGGAGGTCTTATCCCATCATCCAAACTCAGAATTCAGTTCCTTAAATGGAAAGTATAGCAAAATCATAAGGGCCCTTACTGGAACATCTTTAATATGGAAATATTCCAGGCATGATTTATACAGTTATTCACCTCATCATATTTCTGAGATTGTATCCCCATTTTTTTTTAATAAGGATTAATTTGAATGTTCCCTTTGGCCCATATTTCTTTCTTTATTATTGCCAGAGTTCAGGCTGCTGCCTCAAATGGGATGGTTCTATATACACATTTTGAATAATCAGATTTGGAAAGCAAGAGTTTAGAAGCATTTCATTATTAAAATATGATATCCTGCCACCCCTTTCCAGGACGTGAATACACAGGTTATTATTAAGGGAAAACAAACTCTTAAAATAACACCATGTGCTATTTTAAAGCTGCCAAATGAATTCTAAATAATGTATAATTGTATAATTATATAACAATGATAAACATTATATATTATGTAATAATAATGTAATTTATATGCAGTTGTTCTGGATGGCATTCGGCAAATGAATGGTGATCACTGGACCTATTGTACTGTAGCAGATTTGTGATTATTTTTTAGCTTTTACTATGCTTTATCTTTAATGGTGTAAATTGCGAAACTGTTTTCTAATGCTGGCATGATACAAATGAACGAACGAACAAACAAACGAATGAATGAATGAAGTAGGTAGATACTGAACTATAAGCAAGAGTAAGTTTGCCATGAATAAACCTAAATACTATCTTTATTATGATTCTTTAATTTCATTTTATTAAAATGCAGGATTCCAAAAACATTATATAATTTAAAGAAAATTACTACTAAGAAAATACATGTGTGAATTTTTAAGATTTTCAAACACACTGAAAGAGTAATTCCCATTCTCCATGAAACTTTATTTATTGCTGAGAAGGAAATTTTCCTTCCTTTAAGTCTAATTTAGCCAGTCAACTTTGTTACTTCATTGGTGGAGCTACTAGCAAGGCTCCTTCACTGCTTACATTGTAATTGCAATAGCATTCATAGTGCTTTACAGCCTCTCTAAGAATTTACAAAGACAGCATATTCCTCCAACAATTTGGGACTTCTCCCAAACTCAGAAGGATAGAAAGCTGAGTCAAGCTTGAGCCACTCAGGATCAAACTCTTGGTAGCGGCAGAGTCAGTCTGCAATACTGCATTCTAACCTCTGTGCCACCATGGTTCTTATACATTCCCCCCCTCTCCTCCTTGCTACGGTGGCAAAGTGTGGTCTATCCATTCTTCATCCTTCTCCCAAATAAGCAGATCACACAGACAAACATGACAAAATCACCACAAAGCTCTCACAGTTCATCCAGTGTGCATCTTCTGTGGCTGGGTTACACAGCCACAATAAGAGGGCAGAGCTACTAATGCCATCCACTCTTCCAGGTGAGATGAGGTGGGTGGCTTGGCATGGCTTCCAGACCAATCCATTTCCCCTTTCTTTGCCTAGTACAAATGTCCTGCCCAAACATTTGTACTATGCCAGTTTTGTCACAGTAGGTGTTTATAAAGCCCTCTTCCAGCAAAGTGGCAGAAAGCTTCCTTTGGTTGACTGACAAATCAATCTTAGCAGCACACTGAAGATTCACTGCAAATTCAAAACCACATATTTGAACTGGGTGAAGGGTTAAGCTTTTGTATGAACATAAAAGATGGATGAATGTTCAGTTTTGCTTTGGAAATAAGTTATGATTCGGCAAATAGTTTGGATCATGGCCAGGTGAAGGCAAATTTACTCCCTCCCTTGATATCTAAGATTTGTGGGGAATTATTCTCCCGTCCCCAATCCAGACTTTAAAATATTCTAAGCCGCAACACAAACTATAACTTGGAGGTCTGCAAAGCCCAAAGATCCCCAACTGTCACTGGCCACATTTAAGAAAACCTGACATCAAAGGACTGATGAGTGTTACAAGCATTCAACATCACTACCTCTTTTTTTCCAATCCCTGGACTGGCCAGGGGAATCTCTCTTGTCTTTGCACAATCTCTGGCATTGACAGCCTCCACTTCCTTGTCTTTCAAAGGCTGGCTTTGCATCTCCCAAAATTTGGTAGATCTGGCAGCAGTGCCCACTATCAAGGAGCTTCCTGTTTGGCAAGGAACATTGTAACTGAGGGTCACGTTACATTTCTTCCTCCCTGCAGCCCTTTGGAGTGGAAAATCTCTGCTTCTCTAATGATGGATAACATCATACAATTTGTGTTCTCTCAGATTAATATCAACACTCACTGTTTGAAAATCTAAGAGGCCAATGAAAAGGTTGGATAAATATTTTATAAAGAAATAATACATTAGTAAATGCAAAAGAATTACAAACAGAATCAAGAATGGATTAACACATCTGCCATGAAACATAATGTCTTCAATCTTACCTTTGTGTTTGCAAGCATCTCAGTTTGGATTATTTTGTTTTTCCTCCAGGTACAAGTCAGAACTTGCCTATGTAGTTCTTGGGTATCCTAAGGAGAAATGAAGATGAACAGAATGTGTGAGAGAGGGAGATAAATGGAAAACCACTTTTAACTGCCCACTTTGTTGTTTCCAGTTCAAAGTACTCCCCTTTGGGCTGCAAGGGGCACCCGCCGTATTCATGCAGCTGATTAATAAGGTGCTGCATGAACACCTGTAGAAAGGGGTGTTGATGTATTTAGATGACATTTTGATCTATAGGGAAACAAAGTGAAGCATGTGAAAAGGTCCAGAGCAGAAGCTCCATGCTGCTAAGTTATATTCCAAGCTATCTAAATGTGAATTACACTGACAGGTTTAATTATTTGGGCTATTGAATTTCCAATGAAGGGGTCAAAATGGACCCAAAAAGATGTGAGCAATGCTAGAATGGGGACCACTATGCTGTAGGAAGCAGCTGCAAAGCTTCTTAGGATTCACCAACTTTTACTGACAGTTCATTCCCTCATTTGCTCAGATAGCTTTCTCCATCACAAATCTGTTGAAAAAGAAAGAAGTGGACAAGCCTAAACCCAGTCAACCACTAAAATGGACTATGGAATGTGAGGCAGCATTCAAAAAGCTCAAGTGACTTTTTGCAGACAAAATGGTGCTAAAGCAGTCCAACCCCAAGAAACTTTTTGTCATCCAAGCTGATGCAAGTAATGTAGCCATGGTGGTCATTCTGATGCAGGAAAATGAGCAAGGATAGCTACAGCCATACACTTACACGAAACTATCCAAAACTGTGGGAGAAGGAAGTGTATGTTATTAGATGGGCTCTCCTCTCTGGAGGCATTTATTTGAATGTAGTAAACTCCCATTCCAGATATGGACAAGAACCTGGAAGCTTTAAAAACTCCTCAAAAGCTATCCCCTAAGCAAGTGTGTTGGGCCCAATACGTTCAGTGATTCAATTTCATACTGCACTACTTACCAGGAGAAAAAAAACCCTGTCCTGGTGAATGCTTTGTCAAGGATGCCACAAATAATAGAGCTAAAGCAGAAATAATTAAACATTACTCCCATTGCACCAATTAGTCACTCAAGTGACCACAAAAGCCCAGCAGAAGGAGACACTGCCAGTGGGCAGTGCAAAGGCAATTGTTTTTAAGAAAGGCTAGAAAATGATGATTGGTTTTATAGCCATAAAAAAGTCTGAGTGGGAGGAAAAATATATGTAACCCACTAGTCAGCGAATTAAAATTATGCAGGCATGCCACGACTCGAACATCAGATTCATAAAAACTCTGCATCTCATCAAAAGACAGTTTTGGTGGCCATCCCTCAAAAATGACATTTAAAGTTATGTTTCCAGCTGTCCTATCTGTGCATCAGCAAAGCAAAGACAGGTCTCCTTCAAATGGTGGCTGAGCCTTCGGTATCCTGGAGAGAGACCTCTATGGACTTTATTGTAGAGCTTCCAGAAAACGTGGGAAATAAAGTAGTTTGGGTCATGACAGACTTGTTTTCGAAACACGTGCATTTTATTCCTTGCCAGAAGATACCTACCACAGAAGAATTAGCAAAAATGTTTTTATACCATGTCTATCATCTTCATGGAGCACCACAACAAATCCAATTCACCCCTAAGTTCTGGAGAGCCTTTTTGGATTTATTAGATACTGATCGGGGTCTCAGTTCTAGTCATCATCCACAAACTCTGGAACAGTAGTTTGGATGCTTTATATACTACCAACAGGACTATTGGACTGGCCTCTTGCCATTTGCTGAGGTGGCCTACAACAATGCAGTGCACCGCAGCACTGGGTTCATCCCTTTCCAAGTGGTGATGGGGCAAGAATTCAAGCCTTTGACTGAGTTACCAGTATAAGACCCAGTAATCCCTTTATTAAAAGAATGGATGGCCCAGTTGCAAAATACATGGCCAGTTGTGTGTAAAACACTTGCTGAAGCTAGCGAGGCTAATAAAATCCAGGCCAATAAGAAGAGGGTTGAACCTAAAAAATTCCATGTTGGAGACCGAGTGTACTTATCCACCCACTTCCCCTAATCTTTACAACCCTCAAAAAAGTTGGGACCTAAATTTGTAGGACCTTTTCCAATCAAGCATGTTATTAACCTGGTCACAGTAGAATTAGAGTTGCCAAAGTCATTGAGAAGAATTCGCCCCATTTTCCACTGCAGCTTGTCAAAACCTGAGGTGATTTGCTCATTAAGACCAACCCCTCCACCTGTACATGAGCTCTTTATGATGGAAGGAAAACAACATTTCAAAATTAAAAAGTTCCTTGATTCACACAGGTATAGGGGCAACATTCGATACTTAGTAACATGGACAATTTTTCCTAGGGCCCAGAATGGGTAGATAAATGACACTTTAAGCCTCCTAAGTTGCTTAAGCAATTCCACATCCAATACTCTGATAAACCAAATGGCCATAACCATTGTTTTATTTTCACTTTTTAATTAATATCTTTCCTCCAGGTGTGGATCTCCTTCTTTTAGAAGGGTAGCATGTCAGGTTCCTCATTTGTTTCACGAGTCATGCTTTTCTGAGAAATTAGCTGAGGTAGGTCCTTACAACTCTCTTATGATTAGGAGCAGAACAGCAGAAAATCCCATGGTCCAAAGATCTTTTTTCATGTAAAAACACAGGTGATTATTGTCTTATTCACTTCAAATCATGATTCAGAAGGCTGAGTCAGGGGTATGGATGCCATGATCTCTGAAGCACATATAATACTGCAACTAAGAATAGACTCTTCTTGATAGTCAGAAAGTTTCTAAGCTGGTGAAAGGTAAGTTGCACTCTATTACTTATACCTGTGCCTATTTCTATCACATGTTCCATAGAATTCAATATTAAAAACTCCAAACTATAATTCCCTTCAAAATACTGTAATCTTTCTGTTCAGATGTTTTGTAGAAACAATGTATTGAATGCATGAATTTTATGAAATGACACATATGTAACTCCTGCCACCTTAAATGGAAAAATAA
>JAPKID020007535.1:0-10231 GCA_026931265.2 Tropidonophis doriae | reverse complement strand
TATCTTAATCTGATTGCATGAGAATCCATCCATTCTAATTATTGTTCTGCTACAGAGGCATCTATATAAGTGAATTCAGTAGGAAATTTACTTCTAGGAAGGAAATATAAAGAGATTATTTAATTTAAATAAAACAGAAAATCTGTCTGAGTTACAGTAATGTGATTTCATTTCTCTTTCTTGGGAAAAAAAACCTAGTGAATTGACTGTCTCAGAGCTGCTGGGTTTAGATGAAGACCTGGAAGCACCCAACAAAGACCTTTCCATGAGAAAAGGTGGATACTTGTCTGTCCTTTATTTACGCTACTTGAGAATCAGAGAATTACAGGTAATAAAAAAACAGATACAGGGCTGTATCAAAGCCCGAGGCTGTGTATTTTTGCCAGTTGGTATTGTTATCATCATACTCATCCTTGTTTAATCCCAATGACATTGATACCAGAGAATTTGCTTGGGGATCCTCAACTATTTCCGATCCATTGAAAGAACTCTGACCATCAGCACCTCAGGTCTTGCCTCGCGCAGTGGACATCTGATCTCCACTGCAGAAGATGCCAGCTGGGTGAATGCAACCAAAGGAGGCACTGGCGCCTTTGGGGGTCTCAGCTCACATTCTTACATGCATTACACGCCAGCTGACTATAAGGTGAGGCTTTGATCACACTAAAGCAGAATTCCCCAACCTTTCTGGCTTTGTGGGCCAATGGGATGGGGAGGGGGAGAGGGGATGGTTCCGCACGAGCAGTGGGTAAGCGTGCATGTGCACCTCCATTTGCAGGCGTGTCGGGTGTGTATGCCTGCTGCTGGCACATATGGAGTGCATCCACAGGTTTGGGTGCTGTTCACGCAAGTGTGGATGGGTACTTGCCCACCATTTCTGTGGCCCGGTTCTGAACGGTTCAAGATCCAGTAGTGGGCCGGGGCCCAGGGTTTGGGGAACCCTGTATTAGATAATATTTTCATAGTCATAGATCTTTAAAAATAAAACATTCAGCCCAGTATATTGTCTTTAGGAAAATTCCCAGTACATTTGCAAAGAGGAAATGACAAACATAATAAAGTCTAAACCTGAATTCCAAGACCATCCAAATTATGTAGAGCAGGGGTCTCAAACTCAATTTACCTGGGGGCCGCTGAAGGCAGAGTCTGGGTGAGGCTGGGATAAGCGCATAAGGGATTAATATTCTATTAATATAATATTATACACACTAATATTATACTTTCATATCACGGTGGGGACCACAAGATACCATCCTGCAGACCGCAATTGGCCTGCGGGCCGTGAGAATGAGACCTCTGATGTTGAGTGTCAGGGTTCCAAATAGCATCCAAAATTAAATCAGAGTCCAAGGCAAAGTATTGCTCAGAGTTCCAATTTATTAAGAGTGCCATGTTGGCACATCTGGGAAAACCTGAATCTAAAAGCTTTCCAGTTTTCCCACCCAGTTAAAAGTTCATGATCTTGCCACACACCCACAAGTCCATCCACATGGTCCAATCTTCTACTGCCATGTTGGCAGCTTCCACCCATCCCGTTCCGGTCAGGTGCAAAGGTGTAGAGACAATGGATGACTTTGGTTTTCTAGAAAGGAATTTTATTTTGGCTACATAGCATTTAACTCCGTACCATTCTCCCCCTCCCATATCCCCACAATAGAAACGGCACAGTAGAATAATAGAAAGTATGGCAGGCCAAAGATCCAAAAGGAACATGGCTGCAGGCCTGACATAGGGTTTCACTGGGTATTTTTCTTTTGACCCAGAGCTTAAACTTCTTATCTGCCAGAATGCAAGTTCCAAAATAGAAACAGTAAACCAGTGTACGAAGAAAGAAAAAAACCACCTTCCAAATTTCTGAATATTAATCATGCAAATTTGAGCTTATTTGAGGAAGGTTTACTAATTCTGTAAGCCTAAGTATTCTGATCAGGCCAAGAATCAAATACATGTAGTTCTTGATTGACAACCAAAATTGGGACTGGAACATCTGTTGCTAAGTGATGCGGTCCTTAAGTGTGTTGCAGTTGATTTTATGTCCTTTTTTGCCATGGTTGTTAAGCAAATCACTGTGATTATTAACCAAATCACATGGTCATTAAGTGAACCCCGCTTCCCCTATTGATGTTTCTTGTTGGAAACCCTCTGTGACTGTGGTAAATGTCAATCATGTGATCTTAGCATGTTGCAAGTGTTGTAAATACATATCAGTTGCCAAGCACCCTAATTATGATCACATGATCATAGCGATATTGCAACAGTTGTCAGTGTGAGAACCGGTCATAAGACATGCTGTTGTTACTTTGAATGGTCATTAAACAAATGGTCATAAGACAAGGACAGTATGCTAAAGCTAAATTCATACATCCCACTAATCCATAATCTTGGTTTGTTGAACAAGACTTAGTGATTTGGTTCATAGATGGTGCTAAGACATAAATCTTCATTTACACACCAAACTAGCATACATTGCTTTAAGATCAGTTCAAAGAAACCACATTCTATGTGAAGGGGACTTCAGCTCTTGCTAGAAAGGCAGAAGAAAAATTTAATCAGAGCTTCAAAGTATTTCAGTATGAACCTGAGTGAATGGATATCAGTTGTAACCTTCTAGCTACAACCTGGATGAATGAATAAGGAATAAGAGGTTCCTTAAATTTAAAGGGTGATGGATTATGGATTGGAGGAGATCCCAGTGGGCTAAAAACCTCTGAAGTGAACAGCTATTTGGTAATGGATTTATTGGCCGGCTGTGATGGTTTCTTTTCAACATCTATGGCTCCACAGGTCCACAGTGTGCAGTTCATGGAGTTTGCTGAGGTGGAGAACCATGACGATTTTTACACCGTTGAAGAGGCCTACATTCATACGCAGGATCAGAGAGGGGCTTTTGTCATGTATGATGTGGCCTTGCAAGACCTGAAAGAGACAGAAAAGCAACTTTTGCTTGTGGCAAGTCAGTACATTGAGGTGGGAAAAGGTAAGGCCTTTATACAAACTTGGCCCTGAAATATCTCTGACATTACCAATGGTTGAGGGATAGAAACTCCCACCAAAAACAGCTATCCCCAAAACAGAAATCACCGCATTTTTCGGAGTATAAGACGCACCAGAGTATAAGATGCACCAAGATTTTGAAGAGGCAAATTAAAAAAAAGTTTTTGCACTCTGCAGACCTCCCAAAAACAGCCCGTTTTTCGTGAAAACGGGCCCATTTTTTGGTCAAAAAAAGGGCATGAATTTAGGGGGCTTATACAGGGCTCCTGGGGATTGCCCCCCAAAAAACAATTAAAAATGGGCCATTTTTTGTGAAAACAGGCCTGTTTTTTGTCAAAAAAGGACATGCATAGTCTTTAGAAGGCTTATAGAATGCTCCTGGCATTCAGCCTGTTTTTTGCTGATTTCTGCCCTTCCCAGCCCCAGGAGCACTCTGAAAGCCTCCTAAAGGCTATGGAGGGCCATTTTGGTGAAGGAGGTGGGGTTTCGTGAGACAAAAAATTGCTGTATTCAGCGTATAAGACTCACCCAGATTTTCACCCTCTTTTTTTAGGGAAAAGAGTGTGTCTTATACTCTGAAAAATACAATACGTAGTACACTAATAATAGAACCAAAGACAGTTGATTCAAAGTAATTTTTGGAGAAGTAGCTCCAGAGGCACTAATTGTTTGAAACCTTAACCTTCCTTGTCATTCAGGGTCACTATTTATTTGTAATGCATATGTAATTATAATAAGCATATATTGATAATTTTGAGTTCAGTTCTGTGAAGCAGGAAAATCTTGATAACAGAGAGGAAATTCACTGCTTATGTTTCGTTTGGACCTCATTAATTGCAAGTGTTTGTGACTGCTTGAATGTGTTATTGCTGGGTTGAAATTCTTTGTGTTATCCTTTTCTTTCTGAGGCCAGAAAGCACAGCCTGATTCCTCTAGCAACAGCTACTCAAGGCGGGCAGAGACATCAGTGGATCGATCGGCAGTCTTGCTTGACCTCTGGACTTGTGAAGCAGATTTTTTAAAAAATAAGTGGCAGGTATACATATTCACGGCTTCATTGGTCTTCTAAGAAATCAAGGATAAAAAAAAACCCTGTAGAAAGTAAGAATGATGAGAAAGATGATCTTGACAGAGATAGGTAAGATCGGTGACCAGGGTGGAGGTGAGGGTGAGACACATTTTAAGGTTATAAGACAGACAATATTTGGAAGTGGATCAGAGAGGTACCTCCCTAATTAACTGAACTATGAGACAGAGGAGGAGGTACAGCACAATCAGATTTGGGAGATTCTGCTATCATAGCAGAATTTATCATCTCAATTTAGCCTTGCTGCGGAGTTGATTTCTTAGTTTAGTCTTCCTAACTGACAGATCCCCTATGGCAGTGGTTGCTAATCTTTTCCGGACTGAGT
Organism: Tropidonophis doriae; assembly: GCA_026931265.2. NCBI lineage: Eukaryota > Metazoa > Chordata > Lepidosauria > Squamata > Natricidae > Tropidonophis > Tropidonophis doriae. Next base: position 5,825 of record JAPKID020007535.1, on the reverse strand, counting down.
GCCCAAAGCACATGCGTGCCTGAACCCCTAAAATGCAATGTGTGCGTGCCCTGCCCCTGTGCATGCATACCGCATCCCTGCATGCACCCTGCCCTTCACTCATGCCTGTGCTGCCCCAGCATGTGCCCCTGCCCCTTCCCATATGTGCATGCACCCCCCTATGCACCCTGGCCCCTGCACATGCCTGCGCCTCCACACACACACCCCCGCACCCTCTCCAAGCTTGTGTGGCCGAGACCTGAAGACCAGCTGGCTGACAGAAGACGCAGGCCCATGTGCGGTGGAGCTAAACTGGGATGACGGCTCACGTGTCCACAGAAAGGGTGCTGCATGCCATAGGTTCACCATCACAACCCTAGGGGCAACTAATTGTGTCCTGGACTGGACACATTATTTATATTTGCAAATGGGTTTACTTAATAAATCAATTCCTAGGGCTGCTCATCTCAAATACAAGGCAGCTTCCAACATTAAAACTCATGTTCTGTTTATATCCAACAATGGAGGCCCTTACTTCAGCTTGTGTCTTTTTTATGTTTAACCTGATGAGATGCATCCAAGTGTCTCTTCAACCATAACATACAAGAAAGGGAGGGAATAGTGGATGTTTTCCTTCGCCCCTAAATTACAAAATTATGCAGTATTTATGTAATCTCATTCCCACTCGGTCTAGCCTACTAAATGTTGCTGCTTGAAGCAAAGGTGTACAGGCATTCCTCGTCTTATGACCATAATTGACCTCCAACTTTCTGTTGCTAAGTGAGACAAAATTAAGAGAATTTTGCTTCTATTTTTTGACTTTTCTTAACCCAGTTGTTAAGTGAATCACTGCAAGTGTTAAATTAGTAACACTGTTGTTAAGTGAATCTGATTACCCCATTGACTTTGCTTGTTAGAAGGTCGTAAAAGGGGATCTCCTGACCTTGGGACACTGCAACAGTCATAAATATGAGTTAGTTGCCAAGCATCCAAATTTTGATCATGTGATCATGGGGATGCTACAATGGTCGCAAGTGTGAAAAATGATCATAAGTCACTTTTTCAGTGAGACTGTAACGTTGAACAGTTACTAAATGAATTTTTGTAAATCGAGGACTACCTGCATAGCTGAGCACCAAAAGGCCATTCTTGATACATTCTTGATGCCTGAGATTTAGTTTTTGCTTCTCCCTGGTGAAATTATAACCTCTTCCATTGCTTTTGTAAGCAACAGTCCAGCTTACAGGCTACAAGGGAGGCTGGATAACATAAAATAAGGCCATTATTTATTTCCTCACCTGCGCTTTGCCTCACTCCACCAATCCCTCTGATTTAACTGAGCTACCTGGATTATTGTACTGAACATATTTATTTTGATTTTTGAAAAACTGGTGTGATACCGCAAGATCCTGCATATATAATAGGCGAAATGGAGAATCTCATTGAGAAATTTATATGTGACAGCATGCAGAGAAGTATTTGCTTCCAACTGAAATGTTTATGTTATTGGCAGATGAAAGCAAAAACAAACTACAACAAACTGAAGGAAAAAATAAACATTTCTTGCTTATTGTTTTGGCTATGCTTGAAATATATTTTCAGCTTCTCGATTGTTACTTTGAAGTATACCAACATGCTTTAGATTCAGAAGAAAGGTTTGCATTGGCCCAAGTAATAACTAACATCATGCACAGATGTCCTCGATTTGATTTCCACCTTGGGTATTTTGGGAACACTTACAGAGATGAATGCACTTGTCTCAAGCTTCACCTCTGCTTGGTGAGAGATATTATGCACCGACAGGTAAGTTACACTCTGTGCAATATAACTTTGCAGTAGAGGGACGTGGTGGCTCAGTGGATGAGACGCTGAGTTTGTTTGGCGGTTCAAATCCCTAGTGCCACGTAACGGAGTGAGCTCCTGTTATTTGTCACAGCTTCTGCCAACCTAGCAGTTTGAAAGCATGTAAAATGTAAGTAGAAAAATAGGAACCACTTTTGGTGGGAGGATGACAGCATTTCTTGCGCCTTTGGCATTCAGTCATGCTGACCACATGATCATGGAGACATCTTTGGACAGTGCTGGCTCTTTGGCTTTGAAAAGGAGATGAGCACTGCCCCCTAGAGTTGAGAATGACTAGCACATAAGTGCGAGGGGAACCTTTATCTTTAAGCCAGGATAACTTTGGATATAACTCTTTATTTTTTCCATTAAATACATGACATTCAATTTTTAGTATTTGAATTAGTGATGTGCTGACTGCAGGTATTCAAATACATAAGTTAGCATCTGTTTATTATTTATGTGAAAATGGGGATAGGGATGGGAAACAGATGGAAGCTGGTGAATCTAGCAAATTCAATTTGCCACTGAAGTCATGATATAATGCTTTTTTTAAAAATCAGAAAATGCTATATTTTATGTAACAAGATTTTTTTAATTTTGATTTTTTTCCCCCAGATAGAGAACCAACGTAAATATAATTATAAAATTTGGCGTGGTGGTCCTAAAGGTTGTATCTCTGAATTTGGCTTCCCTGCACATATAGTTACAAAACAGTTAATTGCTCTCAGTAACAGCCCGTGAGTATCATTTGTCTCTCTAATAAGGAACATAGATTTATAATGGAGCTCATGTTTGCTATTGTTGTTTAATAAGAAAGTTGCACAAGCAAATTCGATTGTTTATTCCCCTGGGTTCAAACTATTCTAATGTAAACAAATCAACCAGACAAGCCATAAGACAAAATAACTTTCCTTATGCTGTTCTTCCACCTGAAAATGCTCATTTCTCAGACATAGTAGTAATAATAAGGCATTAATTCTGTGTTCAGCATGCATATATGTACTTGGAGTCCTTTCTAAATTAATAATAGACATGCAAACAATTATGATTTATAATATTTCATTATCCCCTAAAATATTTGTTTAAAATTTGTAATTTTGTATTATTTCAAAAAGTCAGGATCATGTCACTGTACTTGGACTCCAAAGTATAAGAGTGTTTCAACATAGAAGGCTCCCTAAACCTTAAAAGCCAGAATTACAAGCAAAATGAAGAATCTGTGACGTTTTTAGTTGTGTTATCTGCTGTGTGGTGAAATTGGCAATATCTATTCCTCCCTTCCATTTTGTAATAATGTATTACGCTTTATTTACTCAGCTCTATTCCTCTGCTTTTTTATAAGATAGACTTAAGAAAGTCATCTTTTCAACGCTGTATTTACAATATAAGTAAATATATAAATGTATTTTTTAAAATAATTTTGTTAAACTATCATCATTCTGGTATATATGGATATATAAAGTGCACTGAGCTAAAAGACTGAAGCTAAGTTTATACATGGATAAATAAGAACATAAATTGAGTCATATATTCAATTAAGAGAGTGCTTGTTTTCTAATTCATTTCACCTCTGAATAGTCATCATTTTACATTACTTGTCATTTATGGTTATGTTTTTATTAGGCTTTTTTGGGTGTGGTAGTTTTTATTAGTTTGTTTTCAGATATTTCTATTTTCTCATAATAACTTTAACTCTTTTTTCCTTTAAAGTACAGCTCTGAAGAACATGTATTTATTGGAATTCCATTCCTCCCTTGGACTAGTATCTTTAATTCCTAAAGCTCTAGATCATGTCCTTCAAGAATTCCAGCAAATCTGTAGGCCAAACACAGCCAGTGAAGCCATTCATTTGGAGGAACAAATACTTCAACTCTCGTTGGATGGATGGATGACCATGGAAAATCCAGAATCTTTTTATGGCGCTCAAATTCAGAGAAATGTATGTTTGTGTTCTACATACAAGGATTTGGGTGTGTTTTGCTGCTAAAAGGTCCTAATCTCATTAAGTAGACATATAGAATTGGGTTAATAGAGATATTCAAAAATTTTGTAGACCTATTATAGATTCTATGTAATTAAATTTCTAATATGGAAGAACTGGTATCTTGATAAAAAATTAAATGTAACTTCAGTTTTCCATTGATACAGTGGAGTAAAACCATTTCTATTTGTGAGCTGGGCATGGGGTACTATTTATGCTTTAAGAGAACCTATTTGTTATTTAGTCTTAAAAGTAAAAAATAACATCTCCTCCCACAGACATACTTTCCTGTTGTCCAGTCATCTGAAGGTTCTTGTTTCATCTTCTCCTATCTTTCAATTAAATATTTTCATGGTACAAAATAATGTCTTGAACAATAAAGTATCAATCATAACATCAGTACAACAATCAATTGATATTCTTTGAATTAAACATTGATAAATACTATTCTTTCATGCTAGATATTTGCAGATGTTCTGGTTGAGGATCCTCTTATTATAAGAGAAATTGTTACTTTAGCATTGAAATCGGTATCAGAAGAAGAACAGAGATCGAGTAAAGAAAAACAAACTATTACTTTGAATGTCTTTTCAAGACTCCTTGAACTTCTAACCCTCCGCCATCGGTTGATTGAGGCAGCAATAGAGGGAGCACAACTGGGCAGGTTAGCACAGAGGAAATCATTCTAGAAAGTTGTACTGAAATTCAGCAATAATTTTTTTATTTAATCTAAGTCTTTTCTGTATTATTGTTTTAATCTTTAAAAGTATAATGACAAAATCCATATTTAATGTAATATTTGTCTTCTTGCTGATGTGGTTCTCCCTCTCTCTTCAATTCTCCCAACTAACTTCTTAATTGAAATCACCATTCCTCTTCTTCCATCCTGACCTGATATAACTTCAGACCCAATGATCTATAGCTGGCCTTATGAATTTACTCAACTGAACAGCCATTATTTTTAAGGAAAGCTCCAGATATTTCAATCTGAACTGTAACATAGCTAGTTGATAATTGCAGTTGTATGCTTTGATCAGTACTGTTTAAATGTGTTAACAAATCAGATTATACTGGTTGTTTTTGCTTTGGCATGTTCATTAGTTAGAAAATATTACAATATAATACACCAAAATCTTCTACTTATCTTTTCCTTACAACCCAAACTACAGCTTGGCTTAGCAGGGAACAAGCATATTGTCTAAACCTAGAACTCTGGCTTATTCCATGCCAATCTAGCCATGCAAAGAATCCAAAAGAAATAAGACTGAATTTTTGATGCAGTAATCACAGTAATCAAATCACAGACAAAATTGCACGTGGTTTTTTAACGCCCATTTGTGCGAGGTGCCAGCAAAAATGATCTGAGCGGTGGACAAAGGGAAAGTATGGATCGAAATATTATACAACTATATTTATTTTCTCTGGGCATAAAACTTAAAAAAAAAATATGACAGGCACTGAATGTGTGTGTTTTGCTTGAGCAGAGTGACCACTATAAGCAGTTAGTTCAAATATGTATGTTCTTTTTCTTCTTAGACTGTACAAAGAATTTGCAGAAGAAATGGGCTTTAATGAGTTTCATTTGTACTTACGGCCTGTGTACTTTGAATGTGCAACTCACAAAGAGAAGGCTGACCAGTTCTCACCAATATTCATCACTTCACTTCTAGAAGATCAGGACCTTAATGTGGACAGGTAAGTCAGAGGCTTATAAATGTTTTCAGCAGATAAACATGTATAAATTGTTTTCTTCTCTTTTGCAGATATATTCCTTCTAACTTAATGTTAGAGATCCAAGATATTGACAATCAAATTGGAAAATTTAGCTTTTGCACCAGGGAGAGCATTTTGCAGGTAACTGAAATATTTTTTATTCCTATCTCAAAGCTATTATATTACTTCGTTTTACTCTTCCTTCCCCTTTCCTATTTGTTTCCTTTTGTACTAAACCAGTAGTGTTTATGACTGTACTTCTAATCTAAGGTGACCAGATTTTAATATTGGTAAAGAGGGACACCAT
>JAPKID020007534.1:0-10231 GCA_026931265.2 Tropidonophis doriae | reverse complement strand
TTAAAAAGCTGAAGGGAATGTTCTCAAGCCACAGCCACTCTAGGGTTATATATCAAGTTTATACCCTTTTGTCAATTGGCAGAGTGAGGTCTTGGCATTCTTCTGGAATGCTAGAAGTGTGGGTGCCTGCCTTACTTGTGGATGTAAGATATTCCAAAGGGTGGATGGCAGAGGAGCCAAAAATATGTGTCATTCGCTATATAATTTCATTACATGTCTAATTCACAGTAAAATGCATCACATATCAGTCTCTATTCCCCTACTAGCATGAATAAAACTCCAAAAACTATAAATGGTGAACTATTAAAAATGAGAGAAAAATGTGGAAGAAAATAAATAAATTTGGGAATAAAATAAGATCCAGCTACTTTATCCATTACAGTTCCTACACAGTGATCAATTTCCACAAAGAAGACCTAGGGAGACCAGAATACTTGAAGTGTAGTTTAAGGGCTATTTTTGTAATGATTATCCCTATTATCCTTATTAGTTTGTGACAAAATAAAGGCTAAATAAGATATTTATTTCATGGTCATATTTCTTTGCATATGGCATTATTGCCTGGAGCTACCTTGTGTGAATACAAATATGAAATATAAATCAAATGACTACATGAATGAATAACATTTTCCGTTCCTCCTAGGGCCTGAAGGGGCAGTGGCAATGACACAGTGACCTCTCTGTAAGAAATGCACCTGAAAATGTTGGTGCTTAAAAATGTTGGTCTTTTTAATTTGCCATGAAAGCTGTAATCATAGGGAGATCTGGCTGGGCTTGTGAAACTGGGACTAAGATTCTCCATATACAATATAGCATATAATTTGTAAGATTATAAACCTGCAAATTTATAAAGTGCAATATTCCTGGTGCTATTCAGAGGTAGACCCCATTTGTCAATACATGGTGTAGAAGGGTCTATGATGACTCAATGCAGCTAAGTGGGCATGACTGGGTAGGTATGGCCATCTGAATGCTGCCAGGTGGGCATGGGTGAGTGCATGTGGTGTGGTAAGCGGCACCTAATCCTTCATGTCGACCCAGACACACCCACTCACCCATGCCCACCTGGTGGCACTCAGATGGGCACACCTACCCAGTTATGCCCACCTGGCTGCAATGAGTCAGGTGGGCATTCCCACTACAGAACAGTGTTTCTTAAAATGGTTGACCTATCAGGAGAGCCAAGCTTCATTTTCACTGACAGAGGGTTGCAGGAGGCCATGGCAGCCAAAAATGGAGCTTGGGAGCCCACTTTCTCTGGCAGAAGCACTGCAGGCCAGTCCTTTGCTGTTTCCAGGATGATCCCATAGGCCAGATTTAAGTACCCAGTGGGCCGGATTCAGTTCCCAGGCCTTGAGTTTGATATTCCAGGTGTCAGGCATGCAGCCAGTTCCTTTTAGGATCTTTGGCCTGCCACACTAATATTCTTTTCTACTATGCTGTTTCATTAGTGGGGAATTGGGAGGGAGAATAGTAAGGAGTAGAATGTGTGTGGTCAAAATAAATTCCTTTCTAGAAAGCCAAGGTCATTTTTTGTTCTCTACACTTATCAGCCTGACCAGAAGTGGATGGGTGGAACTGCCAGTATGGCAGTGGAAGATTGGACCATGTGATGGACTTGTGGGTGTGGGGGCAAGATCATGATCTTTCAACTGGGTGGGGAAACCCAGGACGCTCAGATTCAGGTTTCCACAGAGGTGCCAACATGTCTGTTTTAATAAATTGGAACTTTGAGGAATACTTTGCCTTGGATTCTGATTTAATTTTGGATGATATTTGGAATGCTGACACCTGATCTATATGGTACAGGAAGGCACATTGCAGCATCCCATACAAATGAATATCTAGTGTCTGCTTGAACACATATAGTGAAGGAAATAGAACAGTATTTGGGATAATTGTCTTCACTGTTAAACTTTTTAATGTTAAGAACCACCTTAATCTTAACGTAAACTTTTATTCCATGGGTCCCAAACCCCTGTGACAATTGGCAGGCAAGCACATGAAGATTCATTTGCACATTTATGAGATCTAGGTTGCACATGCAAAACTATCCCTCCCCTGCTGCCACCAGTCTGTCGAGTCAGAAAGGTAGGGGACCCCTGCTTTATTCCATGATATGGAATAGTTTAATAGAAACAGAGTTTCAGCCTTTTATATTGCATCTAAGTATTTGAAGAATGCTATCATATATCACTTTGGATTTTTTTTTCTCAAGGCCAACATATACGGTCCTTTCAGTCTTTCACCATAGGTCTTAGTTGCTTCTGTCCTACACATTTAAGAAAACCGTCTTCTGAAATGCTTTAGCAGCTTGAATAATTCAGTTTCAACTACAAGCTGCATTGTCTGATTTCCATGTTGTGCTCGCCCAATTATACAATTGGTCTCTACTTTCCCAAATATCTTCATTGACTGTCTCTAAAATATTCAATTTTTCTTTGTTTTATTCATTGTACTTAACCAATTTATTTAGCTACCCTCTACAGTGTGGGTTCCAAAACTGGACACAATATCCAGATAGGAGCTACTCTTTGAGATACATTCCAAAAGATAAATTATAAGGGAAAACACACACTGACCATAAAATATGCTTATTGCATGCTAAATTGACAAACACGAAGAGGAAAAATTAAATTTAATAAATGCTAATAGCCTAATTGGACTAGTTCTTCATAAGCTAAATATTTATGGAAATTTCCTAACATTTTCTCCAATGGTTTGAGTTACAGTTCATCTGCACTCTTAATACCAGCAGGTATGAGTCATGTTGTTATACAAAACAGAATTACATTTTTTTAAAAAAAATCTAGAAAAGTCGGGATGAACATTTCAGTTGAAATCTGGAACAAATTATTTAATTGCTGAAAGTGAACTTTATAAAATTAAAAGTTGCTCCACTCTTTCAGCAACCTGAGGATCAATGAAGGTGCTACAGTTTAATCAGCAGAAAGCCAGAAGCAGGCATTCACAAAGCCAAATCTATGTGCCTTTGAATCATGGCAATTCACAATATTCATACTGCTAATGAATATTGGTTATTTGGCTTCAGATTTATGCACACATTTTTCTGCCGCAGTAACCACTTCATCTAACAAGATAATATCCATTGATAAGCTTTGATTGGCTAAGTAGCTGTTCAAAATCCAGAATGTGTCTGGGCTTTGTTTGTATTAGTTGGCTGTTGTGAGATATTTTTTGCATGGCCATGTGCTTTAAACCTGAGTCAAGTGACATTTTGTATTTTAATGTATCCATATTATTAAAGCTTATTTGTGGGGGGAAATATTGAAAAGATTGCTGTATAAATGCTTCATTGCAGTGAGTTAAGAGTACTTGACATTCTGTAACAGACTATGTCCTTCTGTATAATGCAGTGCAATACTTGGCCAATCTTTTGAAGGTATTTATAAAGAAAGTTAGATGAGATATTTATTTCCTCTTGTGTATATTCTATTTTCTAGGTCTTTCAGCTGATTTTAAACAGTATGATAGATATTAAAGCATTCCAGTTCTTTGACAACATCATCGGACTTCCCATTTGAGCTATTTTATGATTTAAACCTTTATAATTTAAATTCTCTGGAAGATTCTTCTCAGAGAATGAGACAAAGACTCAATTTATCAAGACATATCAGGCTTCTAACCTCTAATCGTAAGTAAAATCAAGATCTTGAACTTCCAAGAACTTTTAAGAACAATTAAAAAATTAAAAGTCTTGTAACTTGTGAACAAGTTAATATACAATTATTATGATGCAGATTCATAACCTAAATATAATTCTCTAGTCTTTCCAAGCCAACATATTCTAATTTGTTGTAGAACTCGAGATGCAGTCAATTTCCCAAAGCAAAATATGTGAGCCAGAGAGTTTGCAACTGAAACTCTTTTTTATTATGTATCATCGTAATCTTTTTTATTATTGTTTCTATACCACTAACTCAGATGAAATATGGGGTTTTTTCAGATTTTCTAAATATTCAAAAGAGACAGACAAAAATGAAGAGTAAAAGTGACAAAGTTAACAAAAAGGACGGGAACAAAGAAAACAATCTACATTTTTAATAGATAGTAAGATATATACAGCATGAATATAAAAATTAAGATCAATAGTGGCAAAATAACTGTGTAGTATCAAATGAAGTTCATGAACAATGAACATGTCAAGGAACACAAACTCCAGTAACACTATTAAGCTGATCCATGTAGCCGATATAGTACAAAGGGAAAATAAGCATTGTCACAGAGAAAAATCTATTTATGTGGTCACTAAGAGTCAACAGTGACTTGATGGCACATAATCAATCAAACTAAGTATTGAGGAGATCCAGATGACCTTGAACCAAACATTCCCACTGAGTTTCATTACAGAGTGTGATGAGAATGAACAATAAAAATCTTTCACGGTGCCTTAATTCATTGAAGGAAGTACAGGTTATTTTTTAAAAATAATATGTATTTTCTACCATCAATTCATCTTGTGAGTCCTTCTCAGGACTTTAGAGTGCCATTAAAAACAGGACATAGTCAGTTGTATCATTTATCATTACTTTTAACTTAGAGAAGGCAGTACTTGGATGTGCCAGATTGACTAGATTAATCCTGGGGAAACACTTTGGTAAAACTCCTTGCACTTCTCAACAGTACTGGATATTTATGTGATGAAAATATGAATTGTATTATTTTATTATAAATGGTGAAATCATAGCCAGGGTCTACAAATATGTTTATTGTAGAAAGTAGAAGAAATTGGAAAGTGTCCTCTGAAGAAGATGAGCATTGCTCCTGAAATCATGGATCTTAAGTATAAACAGTTTTTAGAATAGCCAGAGCACATATAGTTGGACCCTAAGGCCACTGTGGCAAAAAGATGGAATGTACACTATGAATATAGGAGTACAGGAGAAGACATGCAGAACCAGATGACATATGACATAGCAAATTCAAGAATACAAACTTTTCATCCACATTGACAGCTCAATATTTAAAACAAACAAACAAAAAACAACCCACACTATTACAATATATGTGCATTCAGCCCTCCAGTTTGTGACAAGAGGAGAAGGCGAAAGAAAAGAATCCGGAAATAAAAATACTTTAGAGTGGATATTTCCTTTCTCCCAAGAATAAAAGAACAGAAATGAAAGTGTAGTAGCACTTTAGCACTAAGCAGGGAAAAGAAAGTGGGAGGAAGGAGAAGCAGTTCCAACAGAATGTGAGTGAGTTAAGAAAGAAAAAGATGGGAGTTCTTTGACAGGAAACAGGATGTCACAGAGTGTGTATACTTGGCAGAATATCTTTCTTCACACAACAGATAGACAGCAGCCTAGAATCATATGAAAGCAGGAGATTATAGCAGGTGGTTAACAGAAGTAAGAAAACTGGCAACGAAATACCTAGTTGTGATGAAAGATCAGAGCCAAAGGAACCAAAACAAGCCACAGAAACACTGCTTCTGCAGTGAACTGCTTCTCCTTTCTCTCCCTTTCTCCTCCCTGCTTATATGTACAGACATATAAACTGAGCAGCTGCTTCCAAAACATTCAATAAGTGAAGTCTGTCCATCCTTCACAAAACAAACTGGCCTTCTTCCAAGGGTGAGATTCTACCAGTTCGACCCAGTTCAGGCAACCCGATAGATCTGAAGATCAGATGAGAATGAACCTGTTCACTCCGACCTTAAGGTGGGCCCGCCTGCCCATCCCTCGGTTATACTCACCTTTACTTCCTTGGTTTTTAACCCAGCTGATTGGCATGGCAGAGTGGATTGTCATGACTCAGCTGTTTTCCTATGAACTGCGCATGTATGCACAGTGTGTGTCAGGCACATTAAGCGAACCAGTTGTTAAACCAGTAGAATGCCACCTCTGCCTCCTTCCCTTTATATAGAAAGTGCATAAGAAAGAAACAGACAGAGAAATTGCCTTTGTAAAGATTTGTAATTTGAAAATAGAATACTTTGCAAAATCCTTCTGTTGTTCCTTTAATTTCCATTTTAATAAATCTTACTCCTTACTTATCTGGAACCAGGGCTTGTTCTTAGTAGTCATTGTTGAGGCTGCATTTAAAATCCATATTGTTCTTATGTTGATTTTATTTTGTAATTGAGCATTGTTTTAGTATTGTACTACTATATGACTTGGGACAGAAGCATGGTTGCTATAGCAGAAATTACCTGAAATCCCACAGAACAAATAATGCAAGTTGACGTCCATCGTGGCTATAAGACTGGGTAATTCCACCACCAATCTGGCCACAGAAACATGAAGATCAGGCAGAGAGGTTGCTACACAGCACAGATTCCAGTACCATTGTAACAATACCAACTGAACCCTAGAGTCTAACAAATGAGATGTTGTACTTGAGAATCTGTGGAACACCTGTGGAGCAGTCCCCCTGAAAGCCACTCAGGACATTTACATAGGTGACAATCCCTATACCTCAGGTACCCTGAGATCTTTGAGAAGAGTAATGACTCTTCACCACTGCATTTTAAGGTGTTTTGAGACATCTTACAACACAGCACTTGAATCATTTCAATTGGGAAACTGGAAACCATTTGAATGGCTAATTACTTGAAAGAATAATGGATGGCAGATAGCAAAGATGCTTTTCTGATTTTCCATGCTATAGTGGTAATCTACAACACATCCAAATCAATAATGCTAAATTTAAGTATATTCTCCTAAATTCAGGGATAGAACTTTGGAACATAAACCCCAAATATTTGTTCTTTGAATATTTATATACCTGTATTTTTCATTCTTCCAAACTTTTATTTTTTTCCCCATACTATTCTTCCGTAATAATTTTTCAGTTGCAACTTTTATTGTTCCATTATTGATCCCTGAGTCAGCATTTTGTTTTCTTTTATTTTAGACATAAAGCAGAGGGAGTGAATACTGTTTTATCTCATTGGCCTAATTTTTATGACAGTGCTAGTGTTCCTTTAATAAAATATACTGATGGATTTTCCTCATACATTTCCCAATATAGCATTATCTTTTACAGGTTTAAGACCAAGAGCAATTTTCTTCAATTCTTATGACCACAAATAAGAAATGGATACAGATTTTTTATTATTGTAACCAAAGTTGTATTATTTTTTTTTTGCATACTTGCATGCCTTACAGAACATGTTTTAGTCATTGGGCATTAATGTATACTATGTATAAAATATCACATAAGTATGGAACAAAATAGGAAAGGAAAGAAGGGAGGGAGGAGGGGAGGACCTGAAGACAGTAGCTATTCTGCAGTCTGTTTTCTGATGATTTTACAGCAACTCTAAACTGCATTAATAAGTTTCAGTTCATTGCCAAGTTTCTGTACAACATCAGTCAAAGATACGTCAAATGTTTACCATGGCACTTGAATCCCTGAATCCTTCTGGCAGGAAACTTGTCAGATTAAATTGCCACCTCTTGCCCAGTGAAGATATGCAGCCTGATATCTCCCTGCCAGGGATGACACAAACAGTTGCTTCTGTTTAGACAGATTATGCATTTTTTAGTATATTCCACTTTTACAAACAACAACAATACAGTGCTTAGGGTAAGAGAGGAGACATAATTTATTGACCAATTGAGGTATCTGGTTCTTTTATACATTTCTATTACTCTTGCCTCCTCTCATCTATTTTCTATTCTATTGCATTTCAGAGCTTTGGGACAGTTTACTTGTATTCGTTTTATTGACTGGGGAATAGATCACAAAATGTTGTCAACATCAGTATACATTGTACACCTTTCTATTCAGTTGGTCATGTGCAAGCTTAGCATTTTGAGCATTTTCCTTATCATAACGAATACTATTGGCTATTATGGACAAGAGGAATTTAATGATAAAAACTTGTGCTGTGAGAAAATCATTATTCAGAACATGTGGCCATTACAGAGCAGGAGATATGATAGGGCTAGATTAGTGTACAGAATAGAGATTTGTTTTGTGTTTTACATGCAGTTTGCTTTACATAGCAATCAGTTGAACAGTTCTATTAAGCAATAACCATCGTTATAGTACAAAACAAATCTATTACATCTATGTTTTCAGTAACTCCTGTTCATCTAAGAATGTGAGATTCATTTGCATTCATTGGCCTCTGTCTTTACTACTTTCATGGGGAAAAAAGTTTTATTACCTCTGAAGCTCTAATGCTAACTATACTACATCATCAGTGAAACTGCTTGGATGATCCCTTAATATTATTATATCCTCAGTTGCATATATTTATTACCATATTCTGATTCTGTAAATAGATAATAGTCTTCTCCAACCATAATGTTCTTGAGCCATACAGATTTTAACTTATATTTTTATGTATGCTTATATTTTTATTGACTCATAATCACCTTTTCTCAAAGTAATATTTTCTGACGAGTACCATTTTCACAGTCATGGGCCATTTCCCCCAAATTCTTATAATGACCATTCTGGTTGTTGCTGGTAGGTGATAATATGTACCTATTTTGGTGAACAATGGCCAAGCAAAACCAGATAATTCTGAAGGATGAAGTCAAATATATTTTGTTATTAGACCACTTAGCTATTACAAATATCTTCAATTATAAAGATATTGTAAGAATAGGAGCAGATAAGATATGGTACCATACTCCTCTATGCATGTTTGTTTCTATATCGGGGGCGATTTCCTGCTGGCAGTACTACCAGTTCGGCACCCTAAAAATTTTGCCCAAAAAATCAGCAGTTTTCAATAGAGTTGTTGGCATATACAGTATCAGATTATATTTGGTAGAAGAATAAGGAAATAAACCCAATTCAAGTAAAGATTATGTTGCTCAAGTAACAGTTCATATTTTTCTCTTGAAGCAATATTTGCAAAAGAGAATTTTTCTTTCATCATTTCTCAAGGATGAAGTTTTGTTTTTGCTGCATTTTTTTTGAAAAAAAAAAGAATGTGATTAAAAGCTTATAAGTTAATGTTACCTTATTAAAAGCTGATGTACACTGAATTACCATAAATATGAACAGATATGCCATATGCTGCTACATCTGCTGTTATGTATGAACAAAGAAACTTTCCCTGCAGGACTTGTAAATTAATATGCATTAAAATGTTTGCAGTCTATATGATATTTCAGTAGGTAGCCAAATAAGACAGTTTTCTGATTATTGCTTTTTTATCACATGTCAACTCTCACTTGTAGTGTGAATGAACTATGGTTATAACAAATACTCATATTTGTGACTATATATCAAGGACTTTAAAACTCTCTTATTCCATGAAGTTGAGAGGCAGCAAAAACTTTAGACAGCAAAATATGTTATAAAAATCAAATCGGTGTTTACCTTCAGAGTAACGAATCACACTTCCATTATTAGCATTAGAAAATGTATTTTCCCCCAAAATATATCTAAGGATGTCAGAATGCCCTCCAAAATCATACAGAGGTTGTTACCTTCTGCCTATTTTTGATGTATAAAGTTTTTCATATTGATCAAGATAAATTGGAGGGCCATTGAGATTCTGATATCAGGATGCCACAGGAAATGTCCATCTAGTCTGTAATTCATGGCTTGCATTTGTTCCAATTGCATTGCTTCAGGATAGAGTGAAAGAACTAAAAGATTTAATCAAGTACAGTTGAGTTAATCAATTTATTTGACTGAGGGACAGGAAATTTCATGGCTGTAACCAGTGCATCTATTTGCAGGTGTATTCTCTTCGGTTCCATTGGAACATTTTATGGAGCTCATCTGTAAGATTAGGACATACATATATTTGCAATGACTAGAAAACTCAGATACAGTCATCAGTCTAGCCTTCCTACATTGACAGAAGAGAAAATTGTTACAAATTATACTGATTCAAATAAAATTGCTTAAGGTAAAATGGATACCTCAATTGCTTGCACATTGGCTACAGATACTGCAGCTTTGTTCTAATCAACAAGCAACTGTCATATATTTGGGGAATATTTTGCTCTCAGAAAGGTTTGCCACATCAATAGTTGAAGTTGTAGAGATTTATACAAATGAGAAATCAGTAGATAAAAATGGAGGGACATATTGATTGATCTTCCATTACTATGATGTCTAGTTAATGAAATGGTTGGTAAATATGTGGTAAAAGAAGCCAAAGTTCTTGAGAACAGGCAAAGTTCTGCTGAACCCAAGATGGAAATTTGTGTTTCAATTATTCCTTCCTTCCTTCCTTCCTTCCTTCCTTCCTTCCTTCCTTCCTTCCTTCCTTCCTTCCTTCCTTCCTTCC
>JAPKID020007533.1:0-10232 GCA_026931265.2 Tropidonophis doriae | reverse complement strand
CCCTTCTTCTTTTGCCCTCAATCGTTCCCAGCATGAGGCTCTTCTCCAGTGAGTCCTTCCTTCTCATTAGGTGGCCAAAGTATTTTGAGTTTTATCTTCAGAATCTGTGCTTTATAACCCTTCCTGTATCAACATTTCACCTGGATTAGTAGAACCCAATAAAATAGAAATGTTAGAAAGATCTATGTTCAGGCTAGCTAACCACTGAAGTGCAGCATTGTTTATATCAAGGGGAAAAAATCAAACACTGCAACTGGCACATACCCTCAGCTTCAGAAATGGTATTCAGCCAGTTCTCTCTAGTTCAGACGAACTGGTAGCAGTCGCTTTGGGAGGCATCTGCCCACCCGCCCCGACATAATGTGTGAGTACCGCGCATGCACAGACGCGGTGTGTGCAAGTGAAACGAGCATGCAGACACGCACTGTCCCATTTGCAAACTGATAGGGAAGGTAAATAAATCCCACCACTGCTCACCTTACAGCTGGTCATGATGTGATCTACAGTTTGACGTAGGATCACCCAATCATACTGAGAAGAGGATTGGATACTATGCCCCATTCATACAGGGAGTCCCAGTAGCTGCCGTGTGAGATGTGAACCCTGTTCAGGATTGTCCATTGCTAATGTGGTAGTTCAAAGCCTAGCATCTTTTTTGTGAGATCATTTATATGTCTTCCTTTGAGTGGGCATTAAGCATTAGGCTTTCCCTTGAGAATCGATGTTAAAGTTGTTGGGGAAATGTTATGCAGATTCCAATGAGGGTTTCCTGAATATGAGTCTTCTGGCTGATAAATGAGGAAGATCGGCAGGTACCCATTGTTGGAGGATGGTCTCTTCCCTTTAGTGCTTCTGTCCATAAATGTGGAAGAGAATTTTAAAAATCCATTTATCTCCAGATGCGCTGAAAACTAGTTCTTTGGCAAATCTGTATCTGTGCTCCAGATAATGTTAAATTGCAGTATTCCAAGTGTAAGGCACACTTGGAATACAGCATTCACTTTTGGTCACCACGATGTAGAAAAGATGTGGAGACTCTAGAAAGAGTGCAGAGAAGAGCAACAACTGGACTGGAGGCTAAACATATAAAGAAAGGTTGCAGGAACTGGGTATGTCTAGTTTAATGAAAAGAAGGACCAGGAGAGACATAATAGCAGTCTTCCAATATCTCAGGGGTTGCCACAAAGAAGAGGGAGTCAAACTATTCTCCAAGGCACTTGAGGGTAGAACAAGAAGCAATGGGTGGAAACTAATCAAGGAGAGAAGCAACTTAGACCTGAGGAGAACTTTCCTGACAGAAAAATTAATCAGGGGAACAACTTGCCTCCAGAAGTTATGAATGCCCCAACACTGGAAGTCTTTAAAAAGATGTTGGATAGGCATTTGTCTGAAATGGTATAAGGTTCCTGCCTAGGTAGGGGGTTGGACTAGAAGACCTCCAAGGTCCCTTCCAACTCTGCTATTGTATTGGAAAATTGACAGTTCAAGGTAAAGTTTGCCAATGTTTTAAATCCTTTGAGAGCCGCTAGAATGCTAGAAATCATTTAAACTTCAAGGATCCATTTATGCTGTAAATGGCAAAGGGAGATGTGTCAGATAACGTTCTCAAGATTTACTTGGGTTTGACCTCAGTTACTTTGGATAGTGCAATGCTAAATGCGCTAATTTTATTACGACAGCCAAACGTACTTCATGTTACACTTCTGTCATCGTATTCTTTTGTTTGTTGTATGCTTTCAATTTTTCATTCATTCCAGATCCATCCATTATACAGTGCCCAAGTATTTTCAAATGCACTGTAAAGGTCAAATGGGATTAGGAAATTCTGTGCTTAAAAAGTGCTAGAGTACCATTGTTCCTAAAATGGGGTACTAATCTGAGGTTTGCAGATGACTCCTTTGGATGTCTTCCCTCTGGAGTACTATCTCCCTCCAATGAAATTCCAATGAATTCCAGAAGCTTTTAAATTCCTGTTATTCTTCCAAGTTTTGGGTAGGGTGTAGAGGGTGAGCCCATGTTGGGTGTTTTATTTTGTATTTTTTTTCCAAAAAATGTGCATGAAATTTTTCTTTCTTTAAACTGTAAGCCACCCAGAGTAATCTGGAATTGGGTGGACCCTAAATTTAAATAATTAAATGAATAAATTCTCCATAGTCAGCTTGCTGCTTTTCTAGTATAATTCAGAATCTACATTTTACTGCCCCACTTAGACAGGCAATTCATCAATATATTTGAACACGCTTGGCATCCTTCAAAACAAATCCCCAAGCACTAGGTGAGTCAAACGTGGAACCTCATGGGATAATGGTATTTAATTTTATTTTTATGTGAACCTCTAGCAATAAAGGGATGGAGCACCTTTATAACATGAAGTGCAAGAATGTGGTCCCACTTTACGATTTGTTGCTGGAAATGCTGGATGCTCACTGTCTGCATGCTCCTGCAGCTAGGAACACGCCACACAATGAAGAGGAGATCTCAAACCAGCTGGCCATGGCACCTGCTTCAGTGCATTCCTTACCACCTTGCTATGTGAACAAACAGGAAGAGGAACCTGTGCAAGAAGCAGTCTGAATTCAGATTACAAACAGCCTACAGGATTCTGAGCATCCCATCAAACAACGCCAGGCTTAGATGAACTGGTACCATGTCTAAGCACTCCAATACTCAACAATCACCCGTGATTCCCAAAATAATGATGGTCAACTTCATTAATGGCAGAACATGCATAAATTTGGTCATAATAGTTTCATTTAAAAAAAAAAAAAGTGTGTTTGTGTTAGCAAAACACAGGCTTGAGGATTCCTGTACTCTGTTTGCTGGTATCATATAGAGAAGTTGGATGATCTTTCGTTTTTAAATCAATTGGGCAAAAATCCCAACTGAGTTGAGTAGGTGATGTTTACATGTAGCATTTATTGGCTGTTTGGTGGATACAAGAAAAGTACACCACCGAGATACAGTATAAAAAACAATGGTGGTTAAGGACTAAGATTCTGTTAGACTCCCATTTTAAAAAAAATAATAAGAGAAAGAGAAGAGAAAATATGAATTTAAGATTTCCCTGTTGGGATTCATTCCTTTCAGTGACACTATACAATATTCAAATAGATTAATCTACTCTCTCCAACTTTGTAGGATGCTCCAGTTTGTTTCAGCAAGAAAAAACCTTCAGTTAACTTGTGGAGATAACT
Source organism: Tropidonophis doriae (assembly GCA_026931265.2). Classification (NCBI taxonomy): domain Eukaryota; kingdom Metazoa; phylum Chordata; class Lepidosauria; order Squamata; family Natricidae; genus Tropidonophis; species Tropidonophis doriae. The sequence goes on along the minus strand of JAPKID020007533.1, from coordinate 7,038 downwards.
GTGAGATGCTAAATGGGGATGGCTCAGCCCTACAGAGTTTACCATAGTAAGGGTAAGCACAGAGATGGAAAATTCATATTATCATTTTTTAAAAACAGCATCATTCAATTCATTGGCCTGCTAAATTCACAATGAGGGTCCAAATGTAACAGATTTCTCTCCATATCTGTCTCGAGGTGAATTTCTGTGCTGACCATTACAATAGCCAATAGACCATAGCCCAATTAAAATATGAAATTGTATCAATTAATTGTGAATCACCTAAGGACCTCTGGCTGAAAATATAAGGACACCCTCTACTTTGTACCTTAACTCAGGGGTCTCCAACCTTTGCAACTGTAAGTCTGAAGGACTTCATCTTCCAGACTTCTCCAGCCAGCTTTGCTGGCTGGAGAATTCCTGAAGCAGAAGTCCTTCAGACTTAAAGTTGCAATGGTTGGAGACCCCTGCCTTAACTGACAGGTCACATATGAACTGTGAAAACCCAACCAATCATGTGAAAAATTATCCCCGTGCTGCCAACTGCCAGGAATGGAATGGTCTGGCCATTCTACTCGCTTGCTTTCCACTCGAGGTAACTTTGTGGAAGAGCTGCACCTGCACATATTTTGGTGGTATCTGAAATTAACTTTCGGAAAATTACACGTCTATTCAATCCAATCAGCGCTCCACAGTAGGAAAGTAATCTGCCTCCTTGAGCAAGGTCCTTAATTTGCATGTGACGCTCCCTAATATCTGCCAAAACAACAGAGTCCCAAAAGTGTTTTTGCAAGAGGCAGCTGGACTTTCCGGGTTTTTCTTTGAAAACCTTCTGCTTCTCAGACAAATCCTTCCATTCCCCACCATCCAGAGAAGAACTGAAGAAGCTTCTTGGATGAGAAGCAAAATGTCTTCAAAGAAAAACCAGTTGCTTCTTGAAAAAAAGCACTTTTGGGTGACTGAGAATCTCTATACACAAAACAACAGGACTTTATGTTGAGTCACAACTGGTGGCGATAGAACAATGAAGAAAGGACAAGAAAGTTTTGCACTGCAGCTGAGATCACATCCTATCCTTTGGGTCTGGCTCATATTGACCCCTTCCAAAGCGAAGCTCACACATCTAGGGCAGGGCAGGTCAAAATCTACAAAGGATCGACAGTAACCACTTTTGTTAAAATGTATTCCCTTCCCAAATATATGCCCAAATGTTGTGAATCTCCTCCTGTTTTTACAGTCCTCTTGCCAACGCTTCTAGCTTGAGTTTCATTGCTAGTGGCCTTTCTTGTTATTAATCGTATAAAGTACCTATTTTCAAAATATAAAAAGAACAAAAATCAATGGTCCTGTTTTGACATTTGATATGAAGTGCCTTGACAAAAATGGGTACAGCTGTTTCCTTTGAAATAAGACAAAATGCCCACACTGTATATATGCTGTATACACAATATATTACGTGATTCATATTATATGGTAATATATTGCATGATATATTAACAACACAAAGAGTTCTTGTATGGCCATAATCAAAGAAAGCAAATTTTAGTTATTTCTACCCAGCTGTTAACTGCAAATCTAGGTATTTTTAACTGGGAGTTTAGCCCCATAGAATGCAATTGGACATACTTCTGAATAGAAAAGCATAGGATCAGGCTACAGTAATATAATTCAATATTTCTATTTTTATAGGGGAAAACACTTTTGCTATTTTTCTACAGGTTCCTTAAGGGTAGAAAGATTTCAGTGTATTTATTACTTTGGTTGTTTTTCCCCCCATTCACTTCTGAGAATGTGGGAAGCTTTCTCCCCATCCAAGTGAATGGTGAACATTTCAAGTACAGGACCTCAATAGGTCCTTTGTACGCTAATTGGTTAGACTTCTGAGTAGATATCTGTAACCATAACTCGGTTTCTGTCTATCCTCATACAATGCAAAAGATTAAAATTGGTCTCAGTCTCTTTAAGTAATGTACACTACATCCATTTTCCTAACAGAAACCATGATTTTGCCTTGACAGATTAACAGGTAACGGGATACAAATAAGGAAGCCGGAAATGACAAGGGATAGGACTAGGCCCTAAGCACGGGAATGTGAGAAGTTTTTAGCTTTAATGCCAGCATACCTGGGACAGGTCCGGCTTGGGAATTGAAATCGCTTTTTGTTAAATGTGTGAAACTTAAGAAAAAATATCTAGCTGTCATTATTGTTAGTTTGCTGGAAGCATTGTATTATCCTTATCGCTATTGTTTGTTGAAAGCACCTTACTGAATGCAGTGTGTGTGTTTCTGTGCATATAATACACACATGCAAAGCTCACCTATCAGACAACTGAATGTAGCTCTTCTGTATAACCAGTTGACAGGTTAAAATACAACAAAACCACAAGGGAGGAAAAACCTCTTTTCAGTTATCTTCTCTCATATGCAATCATGTGTGCCTAAGGCTTAGCGATTGTTAAAAATCATTACTGCATATAAAATTTTATATTCCTGAGAGAAAGCCAGTCTTCACTTGGTCTAGGAGTAAAAACACAATAAAACCTTGTCCTTCAACAAAAGACTTTCATGGCAGCTAATTCTGCTTTTTGTTCAGTCCAAAGGACATTGCCTCAAATGAGTTCCTAATAGTAATCAAATATGGCTTTGTAACCTTGATGGTTGGGAAATTCTGGAAGTTGAAGTCTGTAAGTCTTAAAGTTGCTGAAGTTGGTCACCTCTATTTTAGAGGCACAAAGGAGAAAAGAGGGAATTGTAAATTTTTATTTGGGCTTTTATAAGGGCAATTTTTGTGTGTGCAAATCTTTTCTTTAAATTTGAGTGCTATTGTGGATTCTAGCTCAGGCCAATTTCTTGCCAACCGTCTCCACTGCCCCCAGTCTTCTTCTTTTGGGGCGCTGCAAGATATATTTAGCTCCTCTGGTCATGTTCCCATTACTCGCAACACATCTATAAAAAGATAGATCACTTTTTCCTGGATGAAGAGATTTAGTTGTTATGAATTGTGCCCTTCAGTGAAATGGCAACAGCCATTCTGCTTTTTCAGCCACATATAAATCTGTAATTTTGGGGACTATTGAGAATTCTCCACCATGAAGGAATCTCCGTGAGAGGAAAATTGAAGGAGAACACAAATTTGTATTTGTATTTATTAGTTTGTCATGTACAAGATAGCAGGTATAAAATAAACATTGATATGAACAAAAGAAATGAATACAAATAAATGGGGACAGTAGGGCAGGGGAGGTAGGCATGCTGATCCACTTATGCACACCCCCTTTAATTAACAGCTGCAATCCCATGGCTGTAGAAAGCACAGGATTCTCTGTGCTCTTTAAACTGTTGAGACAAGATTACCCTATGTTTTGTGCAAATAAGGCAGTCCCTCCCATGATTGTCCTGTTAGGCTCCGGCTAAGAAATATTCACCTTTTGTGATGTTTTGATAGTCAGGAGAAAGATGGACATAAGTTCCAAAGCAGTTCTGAAACAGGAGTACAAATATAAGATTACCAGTTGTCTGGCGGAAGGCATGCCCTCCTTTTTGCCTTCAGGTCCTCTGCCTGGCAGGCACAGCCTTAAAAAGCAAATATCATTGGCTTTTTGAGTATCTACATGCTATCACTTCCTGAGCAGCTTTTCTCCAGAGTGAAGCCATCCCCTATCAGTGCCAACAGCAAGTTAACAAGCGCCACACAGTAACCTTGATTAATACCTTCCTGCTATCTGAAACTGACAAGATCTTAATCAGTTACATGCCTCTAGTACTGTGATGGCGAACATTTTTGACACTGAGTGCCCAAACCAGAATGTGCATGCATGTATGCATGCCAGAGTGCTGGAAACCTAAAGATCACCTGGCTGGAGTGCACATGCCTGTTATGCATGTTGCTGTGATTTCAGAAGGTGGACGCCACCAAATTGCCATAACCTTCCTGTCCTGAAAATCAGGATGATTGATTCAGCACCACTGAAAATCAGCTAGGCCGTTATCGTATACATCACAGCCTTATTAATCACCCTGAATTGAAATGTGCATTCCTATTTACATCAAACAATGCATCCATCTGGTTTAAAAGGCACCTAAATAAGCATTGCAAAGTATGTCTTCATTCACACAGTGGTTCTGTGCCCAAATCTTGCTGGATATTGGTGCTAGTGTTTGCCATATGTTTTGGTGTGAATCTGAGCCTTTGTTTTATACACATGTTCTTAATGCTATTGCTTTTAATACCTAAGGTAGAAGCCAACTGTTTGGCCAGCGGACTTTTGGATCTCAAGCTATATTTTTTTGCAGAATCCGTCAAATGAATCAATTATTCTGCCTTGCAAGCTCATTCTTCTGAAAGCTCTTTTCAAATGCACTGTGGCTTTGTAACGTGATCCTTCAGATCTGAAGTGAGCACTAGTCAGGATCTGAACTTCATGCAATGCTTTTAAGCTATCTGCCTAACATTGTTGAAGTATAATTGTCATATAAACCTTGGAGGTACCAAAAATACTTTTAATGCTCAAAAACCTTTTTCCTGTCATTGGTGTATTCTCTCATTTTAAATCAATTCTGGATGTGTTTCGGTCTTGAATGACGTTTTGTAAACAATTGTTGCCTTTTGAAGGACTTTACAATTTTGCACTGTCCTGGAAAGAATTTTTGTAATGAACCTATTTGTTTTGCATTCAAATGTGCCTGAATTTATATGCTGCCATGCTGCCAATCTGTCTTTAGTAGGAATGTTATTCTGCAATGCACCTTTTAAAACAAAGCCGTTTGCTCCTCAATCTTGAAGTGCCCGCTGGATTATGGTAAACATTAATAGTCAAAAGATGCTAGTTAGAAAATAAAACCGAAAGGCTACTTTATGCCACATTATTGTACTTTTTTTAACAAATGAAGCGTTGTGCACTACATTACCTTTTCATTGTAAGGTTTTCCCTTTATTATGAGGCTCGTGTGCCATAATGTACTTGTTGAATTATTCTGCTCTTTTGCTAAAGCACATAATAGCATAATTGGTGTATCTGTTTTGTTAGAGTTGCTTTGTTAAATGAAAAAAAAAGGTTTAATCCTTTTTTTGTTTCTTTTTTTGCACATTTGAAAGAATGTTACAGCTTTTAAAAAAAATCAGCAGGATACCTGATCTGTCAAAGTTTTCTCAGCTTTGATGTTGAAATAAAAAAAGTGAATTACACCACTGGGATATGTCAACTGATTTCTTAAGTTTATCTCGGAGGGGGTTAAACCACTTAATTAATTAACACCTACATTTGTTTCATTCAGTTTCAGTTTATTTATATTTATACCCCGCACCCATCTCCCCGAAAGGACTCGGGGCGGCGCACAGGGAAATGTAAAATAAATACAATAAATATATCATACATTACCCTTATTAAAATCAAGTTAAACAACTCTCCCCCTGCGCTAAAACCAGGTTTAAAAATTCTAATTAAAATCGAACACTAAGAAGCAAGGGCACCGGGTGGAATCATGCCAGGCCGGCTAGATGAAAAAACCTGAGATCAAATGAGCTGATCCGCCCATCTGTACACATAATTGTCCATGGCTGGAAAAGCTAAGCAGGGTCAGAGCTGGTCAAAGCTTGAATGAGACCCAACCAAGAACTTCTGAAGCAGAGCATCACTGGGTCTCTAAGATAGCTTCTACCAAGGAAACTTAGAAGCATCACTTGTCTGAAAGTCATTGGACTTTCACTCTGATGGAAGATATGGCCCAATGAGAAGTCAGGAAAGATGGAGGAGGAACTAGGCATGCAAATGGATTCTGAACTAATCTTGGGAGCTCCCAATAAAGTCCACTTGTTAATACGCAGGGTCTCAATCACTAGAAGTCCAAGAAGGTCTCAACATGTTGGGAGTATCTTTCATTGTGCTTCTGGGGATCTGGTGCACAGGTAAGTGAAGAACCACCAGATCAAGGATCTTCCCCTAGCAATGACCCCAAGAACACAAACTTAGACACTTATTCTTTCCCCAGGATCCAGTTCTCAGCCTACAGTGATTCAGGAATCCTCCATGTCACCTTCCCCAGGACAGACGGTCAAACTCTCTTGTTCCTTGAGTAGTGGACAAGTAACATCTTATGAGCAATCCTGGTACCAACAAAAAGAAGGAGGTCCTCCCAAATTCCTTTATCATTACTACAGCAGTGCAACCCCTGGCTCTGGAGACCTCAGCCGCTTCTCTGCCTCCAAGGAAAGCAACCAGAATAAATGGTATTTGACCATCAGGGACATTCAGCCAGAAGACGAGGCTGATTATTACTGTGCTTTGTGGTATGGTGCTAGTAGTGCATCCCACAGTGATACAAGCCTATGAGGAACTGAGACAAAAACCTCTACTACAAGGAGGAGCAGTAGCAGCAAGAGTCACAAGGCTGTGAGAAAAAACCTAAAGGAAGTTCTAAAAGATGTTTTAATGGTAATTAAGAAATTATCCTAATCTGTTTTGCTCATCACAATTCTACAATGAGATTCATTCCAATCGGTGGATTCTCCAATAATCATATCCATCTTCTGTCGGTCCATCTATTTATTGTGTGTGTGTGCGTGTGTGTCTGTCCGGCTCCAACTCTGCCTCACTGTGTATGTGTCTCTGTCTGTCTCTCTGTCTCTGTCTCTGTCTCTCTGTCTGTCACTCTCTTCGTGTGTGTGTCTGTCTCTCTCTATCTGTCTCTCTGTCTCACTGTGTGTGTGTGTCTGTCTGTCTCTCTCTGTGTATGTCTTTCTCTCTGTCTCTGTCTCTCTGTCTGTCTGTCTCTCTCTCCAAGTGTGTGTGTCTCTGTCTCTCTCTCTGTCTCTCTCTGTCTCCATTTCTCTGTCTCTGCGTGTGTCTGTCTGTCTGTGTCTCTCTCTCTGTCTCTCAATCACTGTGTCTGTCTCTGTCTATCTGTCTGTCTCTCTGTCTCCCACTGGCTCTTTCTCTCTCTATCTGTGTGTGTGTGTCTTGCTCACTCACTCACTCGTCTCTCTCTCATTCTCTCTCTCTCTCTCTCTCTCTCTCTCTCTCTCTCTCTCTCTCTCTCTCTCTCTCTCTCTCTCTCTCTCT
>JAPKID020007532.1:0-10233 GCA_026931265.2 Tropidonophis doriae | reverse complement strand
ACCTGTTTTTTAAACTGTAAAATTAGGGGGTCGTCTTATACGCCCGGTCGTCTTATACGCCGGAAAATACGGTAATGTATAATCCTGGCAAGTGGCAGTCTGGTGACAGCTGCATACACAGGAAGCATTAAGCATTTCTAGTTAGAGGGTTTGCAACATTAAAGACAATATAGATGTCCTATCTTTTTTTACAAGGCTGCTGACCTCAATCAATTAATAGGAATATGTACTTATGTTGAATTTCATGTTACTACATTCTGAGGTGTGTCCTAGGAAAATGCTGGCATTTACCTTCAATGTAGTAAGCATCTTTGAAAACAGGAATCTAAGCGTAACATGTTACCTGATAACTGATAAATTATTTCGGAAATTAGAGTAAATCTTTAACCTTTATCTACTTACTCAAATATTTAAAAAAAACCTAGCTTCTGAAGGCTATAGATTTTATTTATTTAGCAAATTTTTGCCACATGCAGATAACAGTTGAAGATTTTCTCTAATTTCTGAAATGTTTTCACTTTTCAGATAAAATGTTCTTAAACTTAAGAAATTGGATTCCAGTTTTCAAAAATGATAATACATTTTGGGTAGCCTACAACATTAAAGGCATTAAATCACGAAATATACATATTTCCAAAAACAATAAAAATGGACATTGCAATCAAAACAAAAAGATGGCGAGGGAAGAAACAGGATACATGCAGAGAGATGGGATTGCCTCTTAATTTATCAACCGCCTCATGTTCCTGTTGGGGCCTCAAGTTATTTGGTAGAGCCATATCTTCAAGCAAAAAGTCAGATGAATGGGAGCTGATCTCACCTTGAGGGATATGATGTTTCTGAACTGTAAAAGTCACAGCAGTGAAGGCCTTTCTCCTGGATCCCGTCAGCTGGAATTCTTTCTCTGACAGAGTCTGCAACATGCCTCCTCTGCCAGTTTGGGTGGGCCCCTCACATTGGGTGGGATGGTTCCTCAAGTAACCTGGACCCACACCATGCAGGGTTTTATAGGTAATAACCAGCATCCTGAATTGCACCCAAAATAAACTGGCATCCAGTGCAGCTCACAGAGCAGTGGTGTAACATGGACCATTCTAGGGGCCCCAAGAATTGCCTGTGACACCACATTCTGTCTGTTGAAGCTTTTGAATGCTCTTCAAGAGTAGTGCTATGCAGAGAATGCAGATATAATTCTTCGGCTTACAAGTAGAACCTTTATGGTTGCTATTAAAAGGAGAGAAGATCCAAACATACAAATTCCCAGCCCTTTACTTCTCAAAATATAAGCACATACTTAATTCTTAATTTTACATTTGTCTTAAAAAACAATATATTCACTCTTTGTATTGTATTGTATTGTATTGTATTGTATTGTATTGTATTGTATTGTATTGTATTGTATAAATAAATGTAGCAGCTTTTATGCTAGGCAGAAGTATTTGTCTAATTGGATACTAATTGAATAAGAGCCGTAGTAGCTCAGTGGTTAGAATGCAATACTGTAGGCTACTTCTGCTGATTGCTAGCTGACTGCAATTCAGCAGTTCAATTCTCACTGGCTCAAGGTTGACTCAACCTTACATTTTGTTTCTTGATTCTTGTCTCTTTAATAATACTTAATCACAAATATTTCACAATTGTATATGATTTAAAACAGTATCAATTTTGTACTATCTGTCCAGTTACACCATTTTTAAAATCCATAAGCCACTGGGTTTTAGTAGTTCAAAGCAGTCATCATTAGAAAAACAAATATATCTTACCTCGTAAAAGTATAGACTACATATCAATATATTATATACAGTGGTGCTTAAATGTTTGTGAAACTTTCTGAATGTTCAATATTTCAGCATAAGCACAACTTTACATAGGGCCATCTGTTCTTCCTCTACATCCTAAGATTAGATAAATAGAATTTAATTGAAGGAAAACATTATATTTGTTATTTTATTTACTGAGGAAAATGATCCAAATCAGTGATGGGTTCCTACCAGTTCAGCTGAACAGTTTAGTGGTTTGGCAGCCTGGGTCACTGGAACTGGCAGCGACCCAAACCGGCCATGTTCCCGAACTAGTTCCCTTGGCGATAGCAGCACCATCTTGTTTTTCAGTTCTGTGCATGCGCAGAACAATTTTAATTGCACTGCACATACCCACACAGACGAGCAAACCGGCAGTAGTGCCTGCCGGAACCCACTCTGATCCAAATCTACCTTTTTTGTGTGAGACAAAAGTATGTGAAACTTTGCTTTCAATTATTATGCAGCAATATAATGCAACTTACATTTCCAATACCTGTGGATCAATCTTGCACATCAGCTTTGACAAATTTCAGCCATTCCTTCTTACAGAAGAATTTGGTCTGAGTTTTGTTCGTCAACTGCTCCTGGGAAGGGTCACAATGGAGTTGAATTGCCTCCATTTGCATATACTCTGCTTTACAGTGAACTGGGGAAGTCCAAGCTCTGTTTTGTAACCTTTTCCAGCCTGGTGAGTATTAACTATATTTTTCTGGTGCTGAAAAATCTTCTTCGTTTTGAGCCATGATATAGTTCTACATATCTGCATTACAAAAACTCCAATTTTGATAGTAAATACATATACTTTTGTTCTTTAAATAAAACCAGGCCTTCCATATTGGTATCTGATTATTATCCTATTTATTGAAATACTCTAATTTTTCCTTCAAATAAACTAATAATCCTAGAGGTTTATCTATTTTTGTAACACACCAATGGACAGCTTTGAATTATTTTCTTCAAATAAATGAAAACACCTACCTAATTTAGTTTTAGGACTAGTATGGGAAACAGATCACATTTTACTCATATCCATGCAAAAATATTGAAAATTTTAAAAGCTTCACAAATCTTTTAAGTATCACTTTAGTAGAGTTTTGTTTTAGGACATATTTTTAAACATTCAAATAAATATAATGGAAATTTATATATTTGACAATGTTTAGAACACAGTTTAATATACTATTAGAAGAGAATATATATGGCTCAAACGTTAAATGTAAAATCTTTGACATTACTAATTTGATAATAAAACATCTGCAAGCAATCAACCAAGCTCAGACAGCATCAAGGACATCACAGTTCAATATACATAAAAACTAATCTTTTTAATGAATAAGACAAATTAAGTCAAACCAATAAGAGAAATGAACGTGTTAGGAACAAAACAACTATGATTTTCTATTTTGTCATGTTTCCTTCCATTATTTTCCACGTACAATGGTAATAATAAGGATCAAGAATGCATTTAATCAGTTGTTCCTAAAAGCTGTACCAGGTTGACTATGGTGAATTATAAATTATGGGAATTGAACTCAAATACAACTAAGGTCACCATTTGGGTGTTTTCAAAATTACCATTGGTTATAAGGATTAGCACCTGAAAGTGTGAAGATAAAAGAAACCAAGCTACTTGCTACGTCACGTCATCTATGCTAACTAGAATAATTTAATGGTGAGCCAGTAAGTTTATGTTGTTATAAATTATTGATGAAGACAACAATATTATTATTAGTACAACTTATTTCTGAAGAAAATATTGTAGGATTGCAATTTTATTATAATGCGCTAAAGAAACAAAGTTTTCAATAGGAAATGTTTTATTTACAGTGCAGCAGACTCCCTTCTTCGCTGATGAGGAAACTGGCATATTGGAAAAGCAAAGTCACAGTACCTCTTTTAGTTCCATCTCATATATGGGATGTAGATCTAAATACATTCTTTGATAATAAAAATGGTAAGTTACTGGAGTGAACGTTTTTGGTATGCCCAGAAAAAAAGGTGAAAATTTAAGCTAAAGGGGACAGAAAACTACAGGGATATAACATACAGCAGCATTTTGTGAGAATATCCATGATGTACTCTCCAATTCCCAAATATACCCAAATAGTCCCAAAAGATGGAGAACCCTTTCATAAAAATAATAAATTGCCTACATTGATAATTCATCAATTCAAATAATGATTTTCTGCAAATATACAACACACTTTCACTTGTGCAATAAAGCAAGGTATAAATAAGAGCCTCTTCTTGAACTGCTATAAAAAAAATCAGGTATTAAAAATATTATTTAAGTGTATGTATTTATAATTCAATTTTATCTAAGCTTCAACACTAATTAATTTCAAAACTACCTCTACCCACCCAAAAAAACCCACCAGATAAGAATATTTCTTTCAAATGCATGGCATCCTAAACATTTTTCATTAAAAACATGTTTAATTTTAAAAATGAATTCTATGTAATATTTTTACCTAATAAATAATATTCTAAGAAAAATGGAATTTCTACATTTTTAAAAATTGCAGTCCTTTTCATCTTTCAATTACATTGTGCAATTAGCATTTCATCTGTATGAAACATGCCATGAAGTACTATACTCTTCATTCGTGGAAAAATATAGGCTATAGTTAATAGTCCATGCAAAGGATTACACCAGGAATGAATGAGATTCCGTTTAAGCAAAATAGTTTTGTAAACTGAAATAACTGATTAATATAATTCAGGGAGAAATGCATATAAAATGATGACATTTGTTAAAAATGGGTTGTGGACCTAAAAAATGTAAACATTTGCAACACTGGATATGCATATTGTATGTGAATTAAGAAAGTTAAACTATGAAAAATTAAGTACATGTCTGATTATTTATTTAATAGGCTGTCTAATTGATTCCAATATTCAATTTTAACATCAAATTCAGAATGTGGAAGCTGTAACAATTAAAGTATTGGACTGGAATATATTTACCGGAGATCTGACTAAAAGACCTGTCCTCCCCTTTGTCCTCTGTATGGCAGGCATAGCCTTAAAATCAATTGTTGTCTGACTTTTGAGAATCGGAGTAGCTTTTCTCCCAATATAGTACTCCCTTAAGAAGCATTAAGTGCAAGTTAACAAATTCTACCTAAAATTGACAGGCAGGCAAATAATCAATAACAGGCTTATTTTCAATGTTGCTAGCACATTCCTCTCAATGTGTATTCCCACTGGGTGCCTTACTCACTTGAAATCACTTTATCTGCAATGAATGTATACTCAAATATTAAATAGTATGTTTTGCCTTTCCTATTCTATTCCTTTCCAACTGTCTACGTCTTTTATTGCCTGTTCGGGTATCTGGCAACCCTAAACTGATATAATATTGGGGATACCCTAAATTCAAATCTACCTAAGCCAAAAGCTCACAGAAGTGATGTTAGGCCAGTCATTCTCTCTCAATCCAATTTGCCCCATCAAGTGTTGCTTTCAAGATAAATGGAAGGAGGAAGCGTTATGTAGGCAGCCTTGAAATAGTAAATGAAAGGTGCCTTATACATTTAAATAGTACTCATAAATCGTAACATAAAATAACATATTTTCCACCTTTTAAAAATATTTAAAAATTTAATCATTTGTGACTTTCAATCCCTGTAATCTCAACAGTGTGTGTGTTATTTGTGAACCCACAATTGGTGTTATTAATAGTATTTTCATAATGATGATAGTGAAAATATATATATCTTACTTTTCCCATCACTAAATTATGGAAATAATTTTAACATTGTAAAATTATCCTCAAGCACATCTTTACCAAACAGTCTAGATGCTTGTTTTCTGTTTCTGTTATCAGAAAATGATAACAATATCCAAATATGAAGTGTCTGAATTTCATTCACATTCTATTTAGTAGACAAAACAAGAAAATTAGGTTTCTCGTTTCTTACATTCAATTAATCCAACAAATGTTTCACAGACAACTATAGTTTTGGGGGAAAGTTATTGTTCATAAATGTAAGTCTGTCAATGATTACCAATGAAGTAAATTACACAGACCGAATTCTTACCATAATTGCTTTTTCACCTGTACTTTTCCCACAAGGCAGCTGATACAACTACTAATGTTTTGCACCTGTTTGCAACCAGGTCCCAATGGAGGCAGTCCGATAGTTTCAGAGTATCCTGACTGTTCTATGTATTTTTGCTGATTGTTTAACAATTACTTGATAATTCTTAAGTAGTGGTTATATTACTGCTTAAGGTTATACTAAGTGTTCACTTCATAATTACTTAAATTTCTTCAATTTAAAATAGAATATCTTTTTTATTTTTTCAATCTTTCAACTTTCAATCTAGCCTCATAAAAAATACATGATGCCATCTTTATGAAGAGTATTCAAAAAATCAAAAAGCTACTTGGAAAGTACACAAGGTTAAAAACAGAACACAGCAGAGAATTTAGTAAAAAGACACATTATATTTAAAAGTAAATTTATATTTACTTTCACTTTTAACTGTATTTTTTTTCCAAAGAATGTTCATTAGTACTCAGGGGAAGCAGCTATGAGTAAACTCTTCAGAAGTATTCCTAAACCTTAAGTGCAACCATCAATGATATTTTAACATAATAACATAGAGTAACACTGCATAGACAATAGACTTTATAATTTAAATATAGATTTTCCAAATTCCAGAATCATAAATCTGTCTCTGAGTTATCATTATGATTAACTTTTCTATCATTCTTTCACACAGACATTAGAAAAATGTCCATTGATCATGCAACACTTTATTTACTGAGAAATCCATCTTCCATACTGTATCTCTTCCCCCAAGATCAGTATTACTGTTAATTGGGAATTCAAATGATCTGCTTGCTAATATAATTCTCTCACAAGATATCAAAATAATAACCCAATTATGAAGCAGGCTACAAACTATTACGTCAGAAGTCGTAATACATAACTTCTTTTTGTGGAATACAGTATATACTCATTCAGCAATTTACTGTTCCAGTTACTGATATGAATGAATTATTTTGCATGGAAAACACTTTTAATCTTTTTATTACAAAACAGTATATTTGAATCTAATTCTACTATACACAACATTATATACTCATGATTTGCAGTTATCTTTCTAATGAGTTATTCTAAAGGTCATAAGCAGGCAGGCACGATGTGAAATCCAAAATCCAAAGCATTTCTCTCCCTCCCTCCTTCTGTATCTACTCCATAATTTATAACCAGGGTATTAAAATAATATTTGATTCTCAACTGATTTAACTGCACTGCAAATCAATATTGGCACATCAGACACGTAACAAGCTCTTGGTGCACAGCTTTCCTTCTAAAGGGACTTTACATTTTTTTGGTTCTTCGTTGTACCCTGCATTATTGTAAAATCCAATTCCTACCTCAAGAATGTCTTCTAAAACATATGCTTCCATTTCAGCTGCTGTCTCCATCGTGTTTTATCAAATTGCCATGATTCCTGCTGCACTCTGATTAGATCACTGTCAGTAGGAACACTCCTCTGTGTCAGCAAGGGAACAGGAAATGGAATGTTCTATTATATCCTTCAAGCAGCTTTACTGCTGGCAAAGTAAGGATCTACCAATAGAAAAGGGGTGACTCACTGCATATTTTTTTAAAGGAACAGCTGCACTTTTCAAGGACACAAGATACTGTAGACACAACTACATTTTGCAATATTTCTTTTGAAAAATGTGCTTTAATCTGAATTATAAACACATTCTTTTTCAAAAGATTCTGGGTGGTCATTTCAAATGAAATTTCAATTTATTTGTGCTAAACCTTTGAACAGATATACTTTGTTTTACAGATATTCAACTGGCTCTATAACAACTGACACTGAGTTAAATCTGTGTTAGCAAAGTTATATTTGTAAATTTTTAAAACTGTGGTCATCCAGTACAAAGTCCAGAATTACTCCTATAATGCAAAAAGTTTAAACATTTTAAAACACTTAAAAGATGTTTAAGTGTTTTAAAATGTTTAAACTTTTTCCATTATAGGAGTAATTCTGGACTTTGTTTTAATTAGTTTTAATTAGAATCAGTTTGGTGCAATGATTAACACACCAGGACTGGAACTAGGAAATCATGAGTACTAGTCGCACCTTAAGCATGAAGCCAGTTAGGTGGCTTTGGGCCAATCATTCTCTGTGAGCCCTAGAAGGTAAGCTATGGCAAATCTTGCAAAGTGAACTACAGGGACTTGTCAGATAGTTACCATGAATAAACACTGATGCAAAGTCTTTTTCTCTATATATGTCTGACTAAGTTTTAGGTGTTAGTAATTTGCTTTAAACATTCAGTAATGCTATAAAATGAAGATTGTCAAAATAGAATACGTGCAAGTACTGTGCAAAATATTTAGTCAGACATGCAAAAATGCTGTAAATTAAGAATGCTTTCAGAAATAGAAGTGTCAATAGTTTTATTTTTATCAATTTACAAAATGCAAAATAAGTGAACAGAAGAGAAATCCATATCAAATCAATATTGGTGTGACTGCCCTTTTGGTTTCAAACCAGCATCAATTCTTACATTTGCCTACTTGCACAAAAGCCTAATCCTTGTAGGATTAGGCCAGGTATATGATTAACCAATTATACCAAGCAGGTGCTAATGATCTTCAATTTCATATGTAGGCTGAAACACAGTCATTAACTGAAACAGAAACAGCTGTGTAGGAGGCTTAAAACTGGATGAGGAACAGACAAACTCTGCTATTAAGGTGAGGTTGTGGAAGAGTTTCATGTCACAGGTCATACACCATGATAAAGCTGAGTACAGGAACAAAAGGTAGTTATACTGCATCAGTAAGGCCTCTCTCCCAAGCAAAGATTTCAAAACAGACTGGGGTTTCAAGATGTGCTAGTCAAGCTTTTTTGAAGAAGCATTAAAATAATTGGGCAATGTCAAGGCCCACAGATGCAGTGGTCGGCTAAGAAAGCTTAATGCAGAAGATGACAAACACATCATGCTCCCTTCCCTCTGACACTGGAAGATGTCCAACAGGCAGAAACTAGTGGGACCCAGTTAAACCCATTTACTGTCCAGAGACATGCGGCCAGAAGTGATCAACAAGAACAACAAGAAGTCCTGGAAGTGATGGTTTGGCCTCCATAGAGTTCTAATTTCAACAGCATCAAATCTTTTTGGGATTACATAAAGAGACAAAGATTTGAGGCAGCCTACATCCACAGAAGATTTGTGGTTAGTTCTCCAAGTTGTTTGGAAAAATCTACCTGCCAAATTCCTTCAAAAACTGTTAGGTACAAATGTACCTAGAAGAATTGAGGCTGTTTTAAAGGCAAAGGGTGGTCACACCAAATATTATTTGATATGGATTTCTCACTTTCCATTTTGTTAATTGATAAAAATAAACTATTAGCATTTCTTCTACCGAAAGCATTCTTAATTGACAGCATTTTTGCACAACTGCCTAAAATCTTTGTGTAGTACTATACATTCAATTATTTCCCTATTTTCTCATTTTTTGATAGCTTCCATTTATCGAACCATTGTTCAATACAATCTACTAATACCTAAAACTAACAGTCAGAATTACACAATACAATGTTGCAGCTTCCCAAAAAACCATCTAAATGCAGAGCTATATATATGTAATCCACAGTGCAAAGCTTCATGTTCAAATAATGCAAATCTGGTAACATGAAAAGTTATATTATCTGCACCTGCCCAAGGTGCAACTGAAGCAACAATTTAGCAATAGAAACAATTGCAAAAGTCTTAGCAGCAGACACATTTGTAAAATAACTTCAAAAACCTGGGAGGAACCAAGAGCTAGATCTTCAAAACTCTTATTTTTGTTTATAAATTCCAATGATTTCAACCGATTATACTTTTACTCCACGCCTATTATAAACCATTAGGGCAATTTTTTTTTTTAGCATTCCATATTTGTTTTATAAGAAGGAAGATAAAAAGTATTTTTAAAAAAATTCCAAAGTATTTCCTTTCAAAACTGGAAAGCTCCATATTATCAACTCCGAAAGTTAATTCCACTTACATAAAAAATGTATTTGATTAGATTTAAACTTTTGCCATTCAATACAAAAAAACAGTCTTTAGAAGCAGTCCATAATCATTGCTTGCATGAAACATAGATGAACTGAACTATTAATAAATCAAACCCCTGTGTATTTGTGTAATAGGGATTAAATATTCTGTGTGTAAGAACAAATATTGCAACTATTGGCTTTTGCCTGTAGTGAAATCTTTCCATTTTCTTTGAACAAAAACGGAACACGGTAGTTTAAATGAAACAAGTTTACTACTATACATTTTGAATTCAAATATGTTTTATTAAAACAATACAGCATTTCCATTGGAGTAAATCATGTTCCCAAAACATGAATGGGCATGTATACAGCGCTTGTCTTCAACTCATTAAATCATGTCTTT
>JAPKID020007531.1:0-10234 GCA_026931265.2 Tropidonophis doriae | reverse complement strand
CGGGTCCTCTCCGCGCTCGAGCCTCCCTCCCCCAAAGCCTTCCTATCGTTGGCGGGACCCTCCTGGGCGTCGGACTTAGCCCAACGGCTTTTTCTGATCGATGGGATCGGTTCTTGCAACCCTCCGTCCCTGTTTGCGTGATCCCTGTTTGCGGTCCCCTGCGGGGTGGGTGGTGGGGGTGATCTGCTTGGGCTGATTCCGGAGTGCCCCAGGGCCGGCTGTGCAAATCTGTAACTCTTCTCCTGTGTTTCCCCCCCCCCCCCTTTGTTCCTCTTTGCAGATCATTATAAGCACCACTGGTTCCCCTTGATGCCCTCCAAAGGCTCTGGGTACCGCTGCATTAGGATCAATCACAAGATGGACCCCTTGATAGGCAAGGCAGCAGGCATGATTGGACTAAGCCACGAGAGACTCTTCCAGCTCCTGCCCAGCGAACTAACTCTCTGGGTAGACCCGTTTGAAGTGTCCTATCGTATAGGAGAAGATGGATCTATCTGCGTCCTCTACGAAGGCCCTAAACCAGCCATGAAGAATGCCAAAGCTCTGGAGAGCAGAAGCAGCTGTAAAGAGGAGTGGAGAATTGGCAGAGCCAGCCCTTCCAAGAACTACAACATGATGACAGTTTCCAGTTAAAAAAAAAAAAACATTCCCTGTACAATGATGTATGTATGTATCCCACTTTGATAATGATGTTAGATGATGTAATTGATATGTTGATTTTCACCCCATAGTCATTAAAGTTGTAGTACTACTGCCAAACTCTTTGTTTTGTGGCCAAGGGCTAATGTATAAAAAAAAAACAGTTCTTTTACATGTTTTCTGGATTGTATACTGTAAATGAAATTGTACAGTCAATGCAATTGTTTTACAGATTTATATTTTGGAAAAAAAAATCCTTGGCTATTTGTAATAAAAATGAAATTAATTTCATTTATTTTTTATTTTTATAATGCCTTTTACTTTAAAATAGCATTCCTACATTATCATTGCACTTCTTGAGCAATAACATGGGATTGGACATAAGAAAGAAAAGAGAGAGGGGAATGTGGTTGGGCATTATACACTTTAATAAGAGGGATTTTTAAAACTTAACCAATAATTTGGCTGCACAAACTATTGTGCATGTAAATATTGCTGTGCAAAACAAGTATAGTATGATTAAATATCCAGAATACTTTTTTAAAGTTCCCCCAAAGTTGTCAAGCATGGAATTTGAGTATTGTAGAAATTTGCTGAATGGTTTATTCTTGCCACTTTGGTCAAAAATCTATTAAACGTTTTAATGTTTTCATATATCCAATATATTAAATTTAACAATTATTCAAGCCTTCAAAATATAATTGTGAATGCTTTTTTGGGATTAAATTGTCTAAGTTTGTTCCTTTCCAAACCGAATGACACTCAGCAGCTTACATGAATGGAATTTCATGTCAATTAAAACTTTTAGAATCCCAAAAGCTATTAAAAAAACCTCCTAAGGCATTGTCATACCAGATAGAATTTGGTTTTGTATGTAATGAATACAAGCATTGTAGGTTGTTAAACTTTCTAAGCTATCTTAATATATCACATTACCAAGGCAAAAGGTGCAGTTAAGGAACAAGTCTGGACAGATTCAAAGTGACACGTAGAATGAATTGAAAGAGTAGTATCTCAATTGTTTTATAATTCAGTAAATACAAACTGCTTAAAATGGAGATCTCTAATAAAACCAGTTTAATAAACTGCATAACTTTTTAAACTATATCATAAATATATTAAAATCATTTTAACTTAAAGACTCCCTGGACAAGTCTCTGCAGTTTGGTGATTTGTTTTCAGAAATGATGTGCCATTTTCACCTTCCTGGAGCTGAGATAAAGCCCAAGGTCACCCAGTTGGCTTTGTTTACAGCCAATTGTCTTAGAAACAGCACACCAAACTGGTTCCCACTGAGTTTATTGTCTGCCTTTGAAAGCAGCTGTTTAATTTATAGGGAATGAGTTTGTTTCTTTTTTGCTAGTGCAAGTCCATAGTATTGCATTTTGTATTCTAAATCCTTAAAACTTAAGAAAGTTAAGTTTTTGAATGCCACAGCGTCAGCGTCAATGTTATCACAGAGATTCTCTCTAGGATCATCTCATCCTTCATGCCCTCCAAAAAGACACCCATGATTGCTATAATTGAATCTATCAACCTACATATACATCATTCTACTTTATGCATATACATCAAGCATAAATCATATTTTCATAAATGAAAATATATTCTTCCAAATTCTTTGGTAGAAGCCCAGACCAACATAAAATCCCAGAATTAAAGCTCTAGAGAAAGGATTATATATATATTGCTTTTCTGTAATGTAAACCAGTTGGGTAGAGATAAATTGTCAGCATTATATATTTGTGCTTAGAAGAATGCTGCTTTTTTCTTTCCTCTTCCTTCCTTCCTTCCCTCCCACCCTGCAATTACTATATATTGTTCCAAAACTGAAAGTTTACAGAACATGTATTAGCTACTACAATCATTTAAACTATTCACAAAGATTTTTGGAAGATAAAAAATTATTATATCAAGAACATTTGTTTGATGTATTGGTGTTTGTTCATAGTATGTCAGTAACATACATGGCAAAGTGTTCTAAATAAATCACTGAACTACTTCTGAAAATTCACCTGCCAAGGGGCTAGCAGTATTACTGTGCCTGCCATGGAGAAAAATAATCCCTATTTTCTTACATCAAAATGGAAAGTTCAGGCTAATATTTTCTTAGCAGTCTACTTGGTAGGGTAGGGGGAATGGCTTTCTGCAGCTCCATTGATTTCTTTCTTGCCAGTCAGCTTGGTTTTCCTCCTAGCAATGCAGGACACTTGGAACAGTTCATATAGTGGAATGCAACTCCTTGTCACCCATAAGCTACCAGGTGTGATATTTAATATAAGTGTATAGATATTTTATATATCACATGCAAATACAGTATACATATATACTAGGGATTTTTAGTCTTGATTTTTTTTTGCTAACAAGTCATAAACGTTATTTTTACTTGGTTTCTAATATGTAATTTCTGAACCACAGTATATTTATACTAATGCATAATTCTTCATATTTCAAACACTATTTGATCCCTTAGATATGTAATACAGGACTGGCACTTACCTATCCTGTGACTTGTTTGCTGATCTAGCCCCTCTTGAACTATGACAACTATTTCTGAACAAACGTGGCTCTAGAAATGCCTGTTACCAATATCATGGTGCAAAAGTTATTCTGCCACTATAATTTCACATGTAACTGCACTAAAATACTTTTGGTTATTTGGAAACAGATTTAAATAATGCATTGTTGCTAAAATGTAATTTAAAAAGGGTATTCAATAAGAAACATCACATTAAGTCTACTCATAATCATACTGTACACTTGATGCATGTAGAATGATGAGTGTTGTGTGAAAAAGGAAATGCTACTATACATTGGAGCCCAAACTGTTCTAAATATATTGCTTCCCTCTTTTGTCTGTCTTGCTCCACTGGCCCCAGATGTCAGAGTAAGCAAGAAACAAATGGCTGTCTTCTGTAGTGCGAAATATACATTTAAAATTGGAGATTATTTTCACTGTAATAGGCCTTTTGAAAGTATGAGAAAAAGAAAAAAACCTGCACACATAATAGGCAGTAAGCCAATGATGCAATGTTAAGTCTAAAGGAGAAAAAAGATGTACCTGGAAGCAAAATGTTTTCATAAAAAAAAAACATACTTGATTATTTTGTATTCTTCCACATCACATATACACAGGTGTACTTTAATGATAACACGTTAACAATAACTATTAATATTATATCAAAGCTATAATTAAAAATGCAGTACACAAACAATAAAATAAGTCATTTAGAAAACTTAGTAAAAATCACCATTTAATATTAAAAAGGATACAAGTTTTTGTATTGGCAGTAGAAAAACTGCATGTTTCATCATGGCAGGGGGAGGGAAGGATTGACATAGCAAGAGTTGTATGTGAGGGCGTGAATGACCCTCGACGAGGTAGATACAGCAGGGCCTTCAAGATCGACGTTTTTCAATCCTTGCAAGTTTAGGATATGTCAACTTCAAATCCCAGAATTCGCCAGCTGGAATCCATCAGTAAGATGGGAACCAAAGATGAGCTTTTGGGAGAAAGCCTGAGATAGCAGCAGGCACAAGAGGAACTTCAGGCAAAGGAAGTGCCATGGGAAGAAAAGACCCTAGATTAGCTGAAAATTCCTAGCAATGGCTGAACTAAATGAGAGAGCTGAGGTACTGATCACATTAGTAGGAGAACAGACACTAAGTACTGAAACACCATAGAAGAACGGGTTTACTACACTGGATAGGAGCTGAGGTAGACTATGCAGAGAGTTCTGGAGAACCGATAAGAGAAATTATGAGTAGTTCAGAGAACCAGTAAATGCCACTTCTGACTGGCCCCGTCTCCATCTATTCTCTCCCTCCCGAGTCCCAGCTGATTGGGAGGAAATTGAGATTTTGAAGTATACTTCCCCTGGAGTGGGGAGGGAATGGAGATTTTATAGTATTCTTCTCCTGCCATGCCCACCAAGCCATGCCCACAGAACCGCTAGTAAAAAATATAAGAATCCCACCACAGCCTCAGAGGAGTCCAACACATAATGGAATGGTGTAAAATGCAGTCTGGAACATCATATTCTGAATGGTATCAAGTATATCCTGGCATTGTGTATAGAAAGACAGTGTAAGGGCTAGACCCTGTTAAGTCCATAAGGGAGATAGCACAGAATGTTGTAGAGAATAACTTTCTTTCTAAAATCTTGTGGGACTTCCAGACAGGCAGGCAGGCAGATATTGTCCAATGAACCAGACTTCATGATAGTAGAAAAAGGACCAGAAGACAGCAGTGATGATAGCTAAAAGAGTGCCAAGTGACAGCAATGTCAGGAACGAGTATGAAAAACCGAAGAATACTGAAGGAGGAACTAGAGACGATATGGAAAGTAAATGTCAGAGTGGTCCCAATGGTGGTAGGAGCACTCAGCACTGTGATTTCTAAGGTGGAAGAGTGGTTCTAGCAATCCCAGGAACAACATCAGAGCTCTCCATCTACACAAATACAGTGCTAAGAACAACTAAGAGGAGGGGTCCTCCTAGGCCATGGCCCACCATGTGGTGTATTCAGAATTGGGCTGCATGACTAGCATATGTGTATGCCCACAACACAACTTCCGTGAGTGGGTGGACCAGGGTGGGCACATGTGTGCTGACCCGCATTTGCATGGCCCAGTTCTCCCTGCCCCCCAGCTGGGCCCCCCAGCTGCAAAGATTGGCGACCGCTGAACTAAGACATTGAACAGAACACTCCAGCTCTCAAGCCTTCTATAGAGGACTGAAAATTGAGGACGACACATACACACATATATGTATAGGTTTATGTCTGCATTGTTCTTCCTGTGAAAATTAATGACTGACAAATGTTCCTCTTTCCCATATTATTGTTCTACAAAATAATACCAGAAAATAACCTGAGACCTCTACCTCCATTCATTCTCAGTTTGAACAGTAATCTGTGACACCTCATTACTGATGGTTTTTTTTCCTGGAGTATGAAAGAAATCTTATATTTCTGTATCATCCTTAGACTCCATGGGCCACTACAATTGGAGGTTTAATTGTTTGGAATGTAGATCAGAACCTTTCCTGTGATGCAGTGGTGGGATTCAAACATTTTTACTACCGGTTCTGTGGGCGTAGCTTGGGGAACATGGTGTGGCTTGGTGTGTTTGTCTTGATGTGTGTCGCAGGGGAAAGATACTGTAAAATCTATATTCCCTCCGCACTCCAGGGGAAGGATACTCCAAAATCCCCATTCCTTCCCCATCAGCTGGGACTCGGGAGGCAGAGAATAGATGTGGGCAGGGCCAGTCACAGGTGGTATTTACCTGTTCTCAGAACTACTCAAAATTTCTGCTACTGGTTCTCCAGAACTGGTCAGAACCTTCTGAATACCACCTCTGCTGTGATGGTATCAGGAGGCAGTCCAATTTGATTCGTATTAATAATAAAATATTAAGAACTGTTCCTTCCATTATATCTTCAGTTTCCCCTCCATTGTAGTTTCATCTATAAGGGAGAGGGGTGATTTAAAAACTCAATAAATAAATTATAATTAGTTATCATATAAAGTTTGTCTCTACAGTGTTTTATTTAGTATTATGTTGTCACTGAGGACAAGTTCTGTTTGTTGGCCTGAAAAAGAACTTAAATGTGCATTCAGTAAATATCCAGCCAATGTTTTCATCAGCCTTGCCCAATTTGGCATTCCCCAGATGTCTTAGGACTGCGTAAATAGGAATTCTGGGAAATGCTATATTAAAACAACTGCAGAGTTTCATCCATAGAAAGAGTAGTTAAAAGAATCCTTACATAAAAGAACTGAGATTTTTTTTTAGCAAATGGTGTTTTGAGGCAATTTTTCAAATGTACGTGAGATAAAGATAAAAATTTAAGGGTCTTGCTGGATCTGATTTGTATAGCATTTCAAATAAATGACTGCAAAACTGTTTATATCACATACTTGGTAAAGCTAGAATGATCAGACCTGAAATGCAAAAAGTTGATCAATCACTGAGTAGCACACATTATATGTTTCTATGCTTCCTTTTTTGCCATCTAGTGTAGAACCATTATTTGGTACCCCATCAGCCACATCTCATTATAATTCATATATTTTTAAATTTATATCATTTATATAATTTATGTTGTCACTTCACATCATATCAGAAAGTTTGTAGATATAGAAGCATGTTAATGGAAAGCCAATTCTGAGGTATATTGCCAGGGGTGGGGATAAGATTAAATAATCCTTTTGAATACTAAGAGGGACAAATACCTCAAACACTTAAAAGTGTCTTTTTTTGAAGGGCTAGTACTGGTCTTTCAAAAAATAAGGCTTTGTAAATGTTTACATCTGACTCATTTAAAGGAAGCGTGGTAATGTACTGCCGTCTCAGCTTGCAGAAATTTCCCTTATATGAAGATTCCTCTGAGGTTCTCTTGCAACTTGTTGGCATCGGTGAAAAGAACATTTAGAATAGATTTTTGTTATCAGTCTTTTTGTCTATTCCCTCCTCTTCATTCCATCACATTCTATTGCTTGGATATTTTCCTGGTGTTAAGCTTACTGATGTTAAGAAGAATTTTGAGTCTGCAGTGCTGATTTGGACAAGAGGGCTCAATTTTTGTCTAACACCTATTTACTATTATGTAGAACAATGGCTCCCAACTTTTTGGGTACTAGGGACCAGTTCCATGGAGAGAGGTTTTCCATAGACCAGAGGGGGCGTGGTTTCATGTGCCGCCTGCATCCTGCGGATGGGGCTTCACTTGTTTGAGAGGACAATTTGCTGGCATGCCACAGATCAGTGCCAGTCCATGGATCAGGACTTGGGGACCCTTGATATAGAGGCTGAAATTAAAAAAATAATGTCTCTCTTAACTCAGAAACTTCTTCATGCAACTCCCCTAGTTTCTTTGTTGGTTTGTGGCATATTCATTAACTAATCATGTACATTCCTAATTGTGATACCAGTCCTTTTCCAATATCTCTAGAAAATAGAACGTATGGGGAGCCTGTGTTAATGAGAAAAGTGACATTGGCTTCAGTCATTTCTCATTGAGAGCAATTTTGTATTTACTGAATCAAAAGCAGAGTCATGTAGTGAATCATATTTTATGTGTTCCTTTTTTTTTAACCGAAAGAAAACAAAAAATCTGGAAGCAAGAAGGGGAAAAAATGTTTCTGGCATATGCCCCATCTGCAGTGAACAAGTCCGGTATTAAGATTCAGGAAGTTTTGGCAAACTAAATACTTAGTTTATGCCAAGCACATACGAACTCATTTGCATTGGTGGACAGGGTGAGGGAAAGTTTGCTTCGTTTAACGTATCTGGGGAACATACCTGGGGAAAAACATTGAAAAGTTAAAAAGTTAGTTTTATGAGTTTCAAGTTACTTCTAAGCTACTTTAATTCTTAGCAGATCAAAATAACTTTTCATAATTAATCCTTCTGTTAAAGGAATGGCTGGAATTTCCTTCCTTCCTTTCTTCTGCATAAACCACATAATCTTCCCTGAAATTAAAAAATATATATTCTGGATCACATCCTTAAAACAGTGACATTATGGTCACAGTTCTAATGCAGCTGTAAGAACAGTCCATCTATCTTGCAGGACTGAAATGAAGTACCAAACTAAAGATTTAAACTAAAGAATTAAATATTCTTTATTTGACTCTTACAATACCACTCTACTAAAACAGATTTCTCTCGGGAGAAAGAGAATGGGCACAACAGGAAGAAATAAATGGATTTAGGAGTTTCTTAAATTTTAATTATTTATGTATATTTGCATATCGCTTCATCTGTATCACAAATTACAGTATGCTTCTATTTACTCTGTTAAATTTTGTCCTCTATTTTTGGACTTTCTAGAACATTTGGGGGGGGGCACTTAAAGATATACTTCTATTGTTAAATACTTTGTAATAAAAATAATTTTTGTTTTTAAATTAATGTGTTATACTTGATTTAAAAATAACAACACCAATTAAAGATATGAATTAAAATTGTGGGGACAAAGCGATTAAATTTGATATGCAAATTAACATGCAAAAAATTCTTTGGGGATGTTAAGATCTGGTAGTCTTCATTGCTTTATGTTCAATGCCTCTACCACTATTTTTTCACAAATTAGTGAAATGGGAGGACAGAGGGAAAAGAAATACTATAAAAAGAGAGTGGGGAGAGAGAGAGTGAGGCGGGCTAGAGAATCTCAGTATGAATGCTTTGGACAACTACAGTAGTTCCTGGTGAATTTTCTCCCTCTTGTGTTTAATTTTATGACAATTTTTCCCTCCTGTGCAACTGGATGGTTGAAAATCTCCCAGAAGCCTCCATTTTTAGTTTTGGGGCCTAAACAAACATTCAGAAAATAATCTGAGGCTGCTTCCAAAGAGATTGATGTGGAAACTCCCATTTGGTATCTCTATAACATATATTAAAACAATGAAAGAAAGAGCAAGATAAAGTTACATCTAACCTAAAAATGTAATTATAACCAGAGTATAAACTGAGTAATTATTGTTAAGAAAGGCAGAACCTAATTTTGGAAATATATACGTGCAACAAAATTATTGTTGCTAAATAAGGTTGGCAGAATTTTCTGCATTACTTGCGAATTTCAGCAGCATTAGTGTAGTTCAAAGTCTTTTGAGATTTGCATCTTTCTGGTTTTTTCCCCTCTGTTTGTTTTTAATTCAGTGCATCTCTTCACGGACTGATGAAAACAGCATGGAGCCCACTTATGTTCCACAGCTGTTGTGTTGAACGATTGATTATTCTGTTGAATATGACTCCTCCCACTTTGTGCTTTGCGAGACTAGATATATTTGAAGAACTTTATCTACACTTTAGTAGCCCAATGATCTTAATAAAAGTGCTTATATAAGTGACACATTTATTTCATTTGATTTATTTCTATTTTAGGGTTACAGTATCTGAAAAATGGTGATATTCATCCTTATGTCAACAAATTTCCACAACAGAACTTTCTGGACCATCTTTGCAAACTCCTGCAGTCTCAAATCTGGTCTGAAATGTTCTCCAACACTTAAATATCACAATTTATCTTCTCAGAAGAATGAAATAGAAGATTTAGCTTTCTTTAGTTTCCCGAGCAAGAAACAATCATGAAAGGTTTAGGTTATATTACATCTTATTTGTATGTATTGTTCCATTTTTACATAAAGATGGAATTACTATTTTCATTTATTTAGCTTAAGTTTGATATTGAGAATGAGGAATGGGAACAGGCTAATATCACTCTTAATATCAAAGCTGTATGTTTTCAGTTTTTAGTAATATCTATGTGTGTAACTATATGAGACTTGTACATTGAACAACACTGCTCTCACACCAGAACTCAATACCATAGGAGTTTACAACAAAAATGGATTTTGCAAAAGGAAACTGAGTATTTGATTTTTATCTTTTTTTATTCCCTGGGGCTTATGTGTCATCGACCATGGTATCCTTCTGCGGCGCCTGGAGGGGTTGGGGGTAGGAGGCACCGTTCTAAGGTGGTTCTCCTCCTACCTCTCCGGACGTTCGCAATCGGTGTTGGCAGGAGGACAGAGGTCGACTTCTAGGCCCCTAGTTTGTGGGGTGCCGCAGGGGTCGATCCTCTCACC
>JAPKID020007530.1:0-10235 GCA_026931265.2 Tropidonophis doriae | reverse complement strand
GGAGAGGGGAAAGATTGAGAGAGAGGGAGGGAGGGAGAGGGGAGAGAGAAAGAGGGAGAGGGGGACCCTTCTGGATACGGGTTAACTCCGCGCACTCGCCTCCCAGCCACGATGTTTTCTTACCCCCTTCCCCCCCTCCCCTTCTCCACCATCCCATCCTTCCCCGGTCCCCGAAGCTATCTTTCAGCAAGTATATTTGCGAAGGAATTTCAACCATCCACCTCTGCAACTTGATCCGCGTGCGTCGGGGAGCGGCGTGGAGAGAACTGGGCGCCAATCCTATTAAGGGTTTGAAAGAGCGAAGGGGGGGGAGAGATTCTCTCTTTCTATCTCTCTCCCCCCCACCCCCAACCTAGGGGCTGAAAACAATTGCAACGAGAAGGAACTCGACTCGTCAGGGTGCCCGTCTCGACCGCAAAACGCACCCGCGCTCGATTGCTGTCATTTGCTGGGGGTTCCCCGTTAAAAATATCCAGTCTCGGCGGAACTGCACACTTTTCTTTCTTTTTTCTTTTTCTTTTTGCCTCCAAGGGTTGCTCGAGGCGCTGTTAGGATTGCGCTTTACTTAACTAGAAGTCGGGCCGAGATGGGAAACTCTTAGCGGTCAGCACTCGCAAAAGAAGGCGACGAATAATAGCCAGAGGCCTCTTGTATCTTTGCTTCTCTAGGGAGCTGAGGTTTTCGGAGGCAGCTGTAGGCTTTGTAAAGTTGTGCCAGGAGAGAGATGCTGAAAAGTTTTGGGCTGGTTTAAGCTGGGACACATCTGGCAACATAAAGAGTTTTAGTTTCTCATAAAGTTTATCTCATCTGCACATGTGGCTTGCAACAAAAACAACATTTTCGCACCATTGGTCACCTTTCATCATAAAGGCCACAAAACTAACTGTGTTGGACAAAGCTACATAGCAGAGAAAATAAAAACAAGCGAAGTCTTGAGACTTGGGAAAGATTCTTCTGCACTTGAATGGGAAGTCTAACTTTCTCTTAGCATAGTGTATCCGAAAAACCACGCTACCCTTTGTCATTTATTTTATGTAAGCTTACTCTTCAAGTAAGTACAATATCCCTCCCCTCCAATGAGTGTTTCTTTGTAACAAGTATAAGAGACAGCAACATGGTAACAATTCAGAACGCATTTAACATAATAAAACAGAGATTAAGTAAACTTTGGCAGTACGCTTTTTACAGAATAAAGAAATGAATCACTAGCATAGGCTGAAACCCACACTTCCTTTTCGTTGGTTTCTTTGGTTTTATATAGTTTCTAAAAAGCTGGATCTGGGTACACTTTTGCAGCTTTGGGTTTTGAAGTTCATATATTATTGACTATTAAGAGCAGTTGTAAAAAAAAATACTTTCTTTTGTATGCAATTGGGTCTCAGGGGATGGCCAAGAATTCGAAAGTAAACGTTTCTCTTGCCTGCTGCATAAAATAGCATTTAAACAAATATTGTATTGGCATGTCCCTTGGACCCTGTGCCAAAAGGATAGAGTAAATAAACGCTAAAATCCAAAATATACAGAAAGGGGAAAAACTGATTTCTTGCAAAGCTGCATGGATCTCGTCTGTTTGTTCTAACTCCCTTAGATTTCAGTGAATCCCTTTTTTTTGTGATTTTCTGTGTACCAGGCTGAAGGTAAAGCAAATTTACGTGTGTGTGTGTGTGTGTGTGTGTGTGTGTGTGTGTGTGTGTAAATCAAATCCAATTACTTTCCTTCGCTTGGAAAGTACACCAGTGTCTAACTCTGAGTTTGTGTGTGTGGTTTTTAAAGTTTGCCTGCAGTGATTTCCATTTTGCCCATTGTGCAAGGAAGTGGTGACAACACCTGCCTTTGACTTCTCCTTAAAATAAATGACAGCTACAATGTAATATCTCATCCGGTATGGTCTTTTCTCTCATGCTTGCCTCTCAAGAAAATTACTCTCAGTGGAACTTTTTGTGGGACAATTAAACCTAAGGCAACTTTCCAAAATTCATGCCAAGAAAATTGCAGGGACTCTACCAGTATAATCTTTCTAAAGGCTTTAGATAGGCTGCCCATAATTTTTAGAAGATAGAACAGTTTCTTCTATCTGATAATCACTGTTTTCTCTTTAGTGGCTTTTTTCATTCTGTGGTGTGGCTTTTCCCAAAGAGATAATCTTTGAAAATGCGGGTGTGGTGAAAGAATAATTTGATCCTGAATCCACTTGTAGACTTAAATGCCTCACTTTGAAATGCCTAAAAATGTTAACTGCTCTGCAAAAGAAAATATGTCTTCAGGAAGATGGGTTCCAGCTTCCTTTTCATACCCTTCTTTCTTAACATCCAGGAAGGGGATAGAGGTGGAGGTATCTCTGTGTGTGTGTGTGTGGTATAAGTGGTGTTTGCATGCAGTTATGTTTCTTTAAAAAATAAGGTGAAATATTCAGGCCCTTTCCTGTTGTTTTTCCTCTTTTCTCCTATTAGGTTGTCTTAGGTTAGGGTGATTAATCAATGCATGATACATCTAGTAGTGGTAATCTATATGCAGACGTTTTATTTTTGAAATTCTCATAAACTTGAGACAACAAAGTATATAAAGCTAGTGCAGGATGATAATACTGGAAAAGCAAACTGATGAATTACACCCCCCCCCAAAAAAAATAGGTAAAGAAGTGGAGGAATCGTATTGTGGGTTTAGCGTACTCTTTAAAACTATTTGGAGGTGCTGCGGCATAATCCTTTTTTTTCTGAAGTATCATCTGTTGATCTTAAGCTTGTATGGCATTCTGAGCAAATGCAGAGGAGTTGTCAGTTTTATCATATTACTTTCCCACAAGGTAAAAAATATTTGTTGATTTCACGGGCAGTTCTCTGCCAAGTACTCATTGCATTGCATCTTATTGTCGAAAGACATCTATGAAAAATGTAATGCACTTTTAAAAAAATACTTGATTTGGGTTATAAGTTATGGTGGTTCTTCTAGAGTTACAGGAGGGGTGGGGGAGGCTGAAAGTGTTGGTTAATTACAAGCTTCCTTAGCCAGATTAATATATATCAAGAGTTTTTGGTTTTATTCAAGGCATACAATATATTGGCTTTTGGAGGAAAAAATAACCTTGAACATATATACTTTTAAAGGAGCAACTCCTCCTACCAGAGCAATCGCTTCCCGAGACATCCAAAGCATTTATAGAAGCTGAATAAATGTTGCTAAGCTTGCTCGCTCAACTTCTGGTGGCCTACTGTAAGCCAGTTGTTTGCACTGTGTCCTGAAAGATACACAAATCCTTCAAGCTTTTTGTATTCTCAGAAGTGCCTTGTTCACAACAGAGTTTCCAGGACAGATTAGCAAAGAAAGCAAATGCAGCAAGCAGCTTTCCAAAACTCTCTCTGTGTATTTGTGTAGCAAATACCCAACCATTGCTTTCCTTAGAGTGAGCACACTTCATCATCTTACCAAAAGATTTTTGAAGGAGCAGGTTAAAAAAAGAGCTTATTTGGAATGCCCCTTCTTTTAAAATGTGGTTATTATCTAATTATGGCTCCAAGCCTCCTCTGACACTTACTGGGCTGTGAATGTTTGCTTGTAAGCTGCGGGGTTTGGCTATCCAGATTTTTGTGAATGAAGTAGATTGCTTTGTGTTAATTTGCTTGAAAAGTGTTTGACACTTAACATGATCCTCAACATTAGGGTGACTACTGAAAAGAATTGGACTTTTATTTATTAACATTTTAAAGAGTAAACTCTTTAGGGTCAATTACTTCTTTAACACACAAAGCCATAAAGACAACAAAATTCCTGTTTAAAAATGGCTATCATAATTGTATCTACTTACTGGATATTTACTATGTGATGCTTACACTTAAAGATAAAATGCAGAAGTAAATTATGTATGTATGTATGTATGTCCAGGAGTTTTATGGAGGTATAACTGAGTGAAACCATTTATTTAAACCTTGAAGAGTGTTTATGAAATTTAGTTTCTGGTGACCTTGGCTATCCAGAATAACAGGGCCAAAACTCATAGAGATTTATAGAAACACAGAATAGAGTTTCCCCTCGAAACAAATTACAAAGTATTGTTATTCCCGTTATTAGTATTACTATTATTTAGTTCCATTCATTCATTGAATGAAATAAGACAGGCTAAAATTCTAGATGCTGATTTCCTGCTCCTTCCTTTTCAGTCATTTCTCTCATCTGAAAGGCTTTTAAAAAGAAACCTTACCCTGATTGAAGACTTTTTCTGCCCCTTTGCTGCTAAAAAGAGTAGGTGGGAACAGAACCCACATTAATTTTGTGCATGGGGGGAGGTTAAGCTTTAAGCAGGCTCTGAAGTTTTGGGTTAACTTGAATAGGTTAATGTTTTTTTGTTTTTTTTTAAAGGGGGAGAAAAAAGAACACACATTGGTGGGAAGTGTGTTTTAACTCTGAGTGCCCGATCCCATCCATTAGCATAAGAAAACCAGTTTTAGTGCATTTACTATTGTATTGACTGAAGAGTTCCAACAGTCAGGAGGAGAAAGAAAGTGAAAAGCTGTAAAGAAATGATGGCCTATTCAAATTCTTCAGCGGCCCAAAGCTCTGGTCATCTGGCTCTGAAATCAGGATCTCCCTTTTATCTCCCCCCTTTTGCCTTTCTCTTGCCTTTTTCACACGTTCACTTTTGTCAGGGTTTATTGATCATGTTTTTTTCTTCTCTGCAAATCTGTGGAAAATTTAATGAACCAAAAACAACAGTGAAATCAAAGGAACTTTTAGCACTAGGTTGAATTCTGCCTTCCCCTCCGGGCGCCCCTTCCCACCTTTTCGCCAGAGAAACCAAGCCCCCCTCCCCTCTCTCTCATTGTGTTTTCTACTGTAAGACATACAGTAGAAAGTGCAGGAAACAGCTGTGCTCCTAACAGTTCAGAGGGAGAAAGTTTGTGTAATGTGCGTGACTGGACAGAAAGCCCAATTATCAATGCTTTTCTCCCTCTTTTCATACCTTTGTGAGGGTCAGATGCAAGGCTCTTGGCTGCTCACAGGGTAGCTTATGATAAACTATTTCCTTTCAGTAGAAACGAAGCCCATTAATTGCCTGGCATTTAAACCCCTGAGTTGCAATGATTGCTGATTACTAGTCCTTATTTACAGCCCCAATTGTTTTAGTGCCCTGATCTTTGCACATTCCACATCTGCCTTGCTTTGGCCCACTGCGTTGGCGCGTTTTATGATGCAAATGTTTTTTGTCAACTTGCAAATACTTTCAGTATCTGGATGATCTCAGGTGGTGCGGTTGAAATGCAATTCTTTTCCTTCCCAGTTGGACTCGAACCCTGTAATTAAATGGGGCTTCCAGACCAATTATGCTTCTAGGTTTTCTTTCAAGCAACTTATGTGGTGAGGGGCGGAGGGGGGGGAATCATTTGAACTGTTCCCTCTTTATGATTCAGTCATACTTGATTTCTAAGACACTGAACAGTAGTTATTCTTAAGTCTCCTGTTTTATTTCTTTTGTGTGCCTGTCTGACAGGAGAGTGGAAAACTGAATTTAGCACATGTAAGATGCTTATCTTCTATTAGCTTCAGATAACGTCTCCCAAATAACCACATTTTCTCATTGGCCGGTGGATACCTTTGTAGGACAAAGTACTTTATAAGCAATCTTTTACTTGATTCTCTCAATAACTTGTGGCTGCTTGTTAAATTGTTATTATGCTCAGCCAAATTTGCTGACTGTCCTAGAGAAAGCTGATGAAATATAAAAATGGATGTGTGTTGCTTGTGCGCGCACACATGCACTCTCTCTCTCTCTCTCTCTGTGTCTCTCTCTCTCTCTTTCTCTCACACACACACTTTCTGATAGCAACCTGGCGAATACTGATTTGCTGCCTATTAACAATCGCCAGTGGACTTCTTACATGCATTTTCTGTCCTCAGCATTTGCATGTAAGTTTTACATTCACATGCCATCAAGTCTTTAACATGATTGTAACAATAGTTTTATTCTTCTTCTTATAATGGAAAACTAAGGCTGCCTATTAGCGGAAAATGCAATCAAGAAATAGCTTATCCTCAATTATCATTTTCTGGAGATACATGAAAGGAAGCGTCTAAGGCGGCATGAAGTTTGTTTGCTTGATATTTTGAAAAGATTCTTTGAGGAAGTTAAGGAAGATTTTTGGATCAGCCTGACTTGCCGGGCACAGTACTCAGAAAAGAAAAACAGGCTCAGTTAAATGACAGAATATGTGTTCTCTTTGCTGAAATTTCTGGATTAATCTCTGGCATGTCTATTAAATGGAATTCTGAAAATAGACATCACATATAACTGATATTAGTCAGTTCCAATGTATACAACATTCACTACATCAGAAATAAAAAGTGCCCTTTTAGTTGCTTTCTGGTGACAATGCAGACAAGACCATGCCCCATATTTCCATGAAAATAAGACAGGGTCTTATTTTCTTTTGAGCCCTGAAATAAGCACTTGGCCTTATTTTCAGAAACATTTTGAAGTGCAGGAGGCTGTAAGTGTAATCACCTCATGGCTGCTGTGCTGCAATATTTTTGAGGGCTTATTTTAGCGCATGCTCTGAAAAGCCCAATTGGGCTTATTATCTGGGGAGCTCTTATTTTCAGGGAAACAGGGTAGCTATAATGGCCATCATCTTCTTCAATATTTTTTCAGCTTCTCAGACTAGTGCAGTATCTTAGTATTTCCTGGTTGTCTCCACCCAAAGATAGTAAACAAATAATCCATCAAAATTAGTTTGTCTCAGCGGATTTTGCTCACAATATCAGAGGTGTTTTGGTTGTTGACTTTTTAATATATTTCTAGACTACCATAATGTTCTACCAATTTTTTCCCATGTTTTTTATTTATGGTGCATCATGCCAGGTAGAAAGAAAAGAGAGTAGGCAATTATATATCAGTAAAGGAATGTTCATTCTTAGATTTTACAGGTAGGTATTGGAGTGCAACCAGTCTTTATGTATTTGTACTTATTAGCTTGTCAAACATGTACAAGATAGCAGGTATAAATATAAATGTGGACATGAATGAAATAAATGAATACAAATAAATGGGGACAGTAGGGCAGGGACGGTAGGCACACACCCCCTTTATGGACCTCTTAGGAATGGGGTGAGATCCACTGTAGACAGTTTAAGGTTGAAGCTTTGAGGGTTTGAGGATGTAACAACGGAGTCAGGTAGAGCATTCCAGGTTTTGACCACTCTGTTGCTGAAGCCATATTTTCTGCAATCGGTGGTTTACCTTGAGTTTGTGCCGATTGTTTGCCCAAGTATTATTGAGGCTGAAGCTGAAGAAGTAATGTAAACCAGGTTGCCTTTGAATGACAAGCCCTGTTTTATTTCTATCAGGGTGAATATTTGAATATAATTCAAATATTATATTATAAACAAATAATTATTTACACCCATCATGCAGCTTATGGAAATTGGTCTTCATTCAGAGTTGTAGTCAGAAACATTGGCTACCTCATGCATTTGTTTGACAAACCCCAACCCTGTAAATCACCTTTCTCCAGCTTGGGGGTCCTTCCCAAAAGACTGGACCCACAGCAGGCAGAATTCTCAAATTGCATGGCTCATCTGCAAAAAAAAAGTCCGGCTACATGTTCAGTCATCTGATTGGGGAATATTGACAGAGCCTGCATAGTGTGATGTTCAGTTGTGGCACCCCAAAATCATGGGACTTGGAGATCAGTTGCTTACATGATTTATTTCTAAAGTTCAAGTCTACTTAAGAAGGCTGGTCAGTCAGTCACCCATCCAAAGACTGGCCAACTTGAAATCTATTTTGCTTAACATTTAGATTGTTTCATGAAGTTATCTTTCCATGTTCCATCCATTTAATTACTGAATACAGAGTAGGAAACAGGTTTGGACCAGGGGTTGATATCCAGCAGAGAACTGATAGCAGAAATTTTGAGTAGTTTGGAGAACTGGCAAATACCACCTCAGAGTGGGCCTCAGAGTAGGGTGGAAATGGGTATTTTGCAGTATCGTTCCCCTGGAGTGGGAAGGGAATGGGGATTTTGCAGTATCCTTCCCCCTGGAGTGGATTTTGCAGTAGCCTTCCCCTGCCATGCCCACCAAGCCATACCCACAGAACTGGTAATTAAAAAAATGAATTTCACCACTGATTTGGGCCTATTTAGTTGATGGTGGCTTCCATTTGGCCACATTAGAGTGTGGTAACCATCTGGAATATTATAGGCATAGGTCAAAGATGCAGTTCTTTCATTCAACATTCAATGAAATCATGAGGATTTAAATGAGCCATAACAACAAACCCAGAATCAGAACTGAGCTCTCTGTGTGAAATGAGATATACAGGGAGTTGTTAAATTTCAATCACTCATTTATGGTGGCACTGAAAAAAAGTGACTTACAATTGATGGTCATGCTTACAGTCATTGAAACATCCCCGATCAAAATTCAGATGTTGGGCAGCTGCCATGTATTCACAACTCTTCCAATGTTCTATGGTCACATAGTAGTCCCCCTTTGTGACCTTCCCAACTGGATCCCATCAAGGAAAGTCATTGGAGGAAGCTGGACACTTGTCGATTGTGTGATTCACTTTATAACAGCAGCCGAAAAGTTCGTAAAATTGGGCGCTACTGATTTAATGACTACCTCACTTAGCAAATGAAAGTTTTGGTCCTTATTGCCATCACAAGTCGAGGAATTCCTTTGCCTTACTTTTTCCAAATTAAATATTCCTTGCCTTTCTCTTGTCTCCAAGAGGTGAAAGCAGGGGTGAAATCAACTTACCTTCGCTACCGGTTTGCAAATGGAGTGCATGCGCCACCTTCCACGCATGCTCAGGACCTTCCATGCACGCGTAGGATGTCAAAAACGGGATGTGATGATGTCCCAGTGGGTGGGCAGAGCCTTCCACCGCTGCTACCGGCTCGTCAGAACTGGATCGAACCAGCTGAATTTCACCACTGGGTGAAACCAAAACTTTGTTACAGAAACATTAATATAGGGGTTTTCTTTTCTTGTTTTGCGCTGACTTGCTGAGGTTATCCCAGGACTCTCTTCCATTTTTCTTTTAATCCATTGGTAGAGAAAGTGTGTGTGGGTTCTGTTGATTAAGGGAAGATCTGTTAAAAGAACATCAGGTCTACAAGTCGTAAGGTTCTTTTTCAGAGGCATCCTTAGCAAGGGCCCTTTTGTGACTTAGAGGACAATAGAATAAAGTCAGGCAGGAGCTTCTGAGCTGCATCTGGAAGGGCCCTGAAGTACACTTGTGTTAAGTTGAATTGATGGAGATTTAATAGCTGTTAGTGGCTCTGAATGGTAATGATTTTCTTGAGTATCTTCACTACAGCCTGACATTAATAACCATTGGACATGTGAACGTGAATCAAACATGTGATTTAATTTCAGAGAAGCATTTGCCCACCCTCCTTTTTAATAATTTAGTTATTTTGATGCTTAAAAATAAGCAAGCAACCAAACAAAAAAAAACCTCTGGGTTTGAGAAGCACGTATATCTTGCAAGTTTAATTTTGTTCTTCAGAGGTTTCCCCCCCCCCTTTTTCTTTTCAGTATAAATCAAATCATTATATTGCTGGGTGTGATGAATTTGTTTTAGATGCCATTGTGAATTAGGGTTATGCTAATAGCAGCTATATAAGTATCATAATTTATTTAATAATGCGTATCAGTATTTGAGCCCGTTTCCTGTATTATTGATTGTGAATATGCATCATGATGACGATGATGATGATGATGATGACTGTTTGCTAGCTGAGCACATCTTGGTTGTTGTAGATCATGGGTGTCAAACTCAATTGCGTCACAGTGACATATCACAATGTATCGTGGCTTTTTTGCCTTTGTGCAGCTGGGGTGGGCGTGGCCTACATATCACAATGTATTGTGGCTTTTTTGCCTTTGCGGAGCTGGGGTGGGCATGACACATCCGGCTTGCAGGGCGCCAGTTTGACACCCCTATTGTAGATTAATACATTTCCGTGAATTTTCCAGTTTGGGGATGTAAGAATTTGAGAATCAGCGAGGGGAAAAAAAAAGAAATCTGGGATTATTTTAAGTAATATTATCAGCAAACTTGCCTTGTGTACCATTTCAAACTTCTTTTTCATATAAGTTGTGTGTAAATCAAATTCTTATCATTTATTCATTCATTCACGAGGGCTAATGAGCCCAAAATGGTACCATCCTGGCCTCTTACAATTTAATCAGCTCTTAAAAATAACATATCTATAAGACAATAGTAATCTCAT
>JAPKID020007529.1:0-10235 GCA_026931265.2 Tropidonophis doriae | reverse complement strand
TGGAGAGATTAATCTTCAAATTAAATGCATGACCTTGTGGTATTCTTTGCCCTTTAGAAAACAGGCTGTAGTGCACTCTGAACAGTTTATTTACCTACAAAAAGCTGGGCTCAGAAGCCGCATCTGGCTTTCAGGGGGTTCCCGTTGTTTTTATCCAGTTTTCCAGCTGAGTGAAAAACTGTCCAGCTTCTTTCAGATGAGAACATTTTCAGCTGGCTAAAATTCTGTTGGCCTCACCAATGAATGTCCTTGGTGTCATTTGGATCAACACTTTTCATAAGATGTTTCATTTTTTTGGCAATAATGGCAATAAGGCTTTGTTGTTGCTTATTTTTACATTTATAGCTCACTGTTATTCTAAGACAGGAACGTTGTGTGTCTGTGTTTGCAACTCTATTTTTTTCAGATTTGTGTTTTTCTTTATTTGGAATAATTAAACATATGGTTAAGGGATAAAATGGTGTTTCTTCAGGAATTGAAAAGGTTACCAAAAAAGTCTCAGGGCTGATTTGACCTACAGGCTGTGGGTTGCCAATTTTTGCTCTAGGACAGAAATGGGTAATTTTGTCTGGGTCAGAGGCCCTCACTAACTCCTCAGGCAACCAGAAAATCACAGAAACCATTCCAGTGACATGGTGACAACTCTGAAAGGGAGAAGGATGAGATCTTAAGGGTCCTTATGGGAAGAGGGACAATTTTAAGAATGGGAGATTTCAGGACTTCATCTGAACATTTACAAACTATGGACATGCAATTCAGGGAAATACTGTAGATAACCATTGAGCTGCCTCTTTTGAACTACGGCCGACCAGAAGCAGAGATTGCCTGAATCTTAGTCCAGTTCTGCCTAGTAACTGGACTTTATAAAACCTCAGTTTATGTAACTGAGATGATTTTTACATAAGTTTTATTCTGAGTCATTTTGCCAAAGAAAATCATTTGCTAATAAGTAGGGAGTTGTATACATCTACTTCTTCAATTATCCATCGTAAAGACTGCTAGAGGCAGAAAATTTGTTAAAAAGGAAGATTAGAGAGTCACTTAAGCAACAAGCCTATTTACTTTTCTTTGGACAGTTTTATTTTTTTGTACTGGTTAATCATGTGGTCACTTGTTAAGACCGCACAGTTAATCTACTGAAAGTTTTAATCAATTGGCAGGTTCCATGTGTCAATAAAATTATTATTCATTTCCAATTTCTTCTTTTTCATATGTGTAAGCAGAACCACCCACTGCTGGAATATAACTATGCTCTATTTTATATAGGTATTGAAAAACAGTCTCCAATTCTCCCAGAAATGTACTTACAAATAAATCAAATTTATCATGTCTCAGATCAATAACATGTGAACAGAATAAAAAAGAGAATTTGTTGTATCCTTTCTTGGTATGGCTATTATTGAATATATATTAGAAACAGGAGGAAGAAGGGCAGGCATTCTGGTCTTATCTTGATGGGAATTCAGTTTATGCCTAAAACATTGAAGAAATAAAAATGCAATCTTATCAATATTGTTAACATCATTGAAAGGAAAGTTGATTTCTGATTAAGGGGCTGGCTGAGAAAATGAAAGATTTTATAAAGATTATTCCACCCTAATCCACCCACCCCCATCATTCCGCTTATATAACATTTCAGTATGAGAATCTGGTAGAAAGAACATTCACAATTGAGCAATGTACCTTGGGATAGATAAACTATTAAAATCTTGATCACGTGAAGTGTTAATACCACTTTACAATGCCTTGGTAAGACCACACTTGGAATAATGAATCCAGTCTTGGTCACCACAATGTAAAAAAGATGTTGAGCCTCAAACAGTACAGAGAAGAGCAACAAAGATGATGAAGGGACAAGAGGCTAAAACATATAACGATTGATTGCTGGAACTGGGTATGTCTAGTTTAATGAAAAGAAGGAGTAGGGAAGACATGATAGCAGTGTTCCAATATCTAAGGAGTTGCCATAAAGAACAGGTGGTCAACCTATTCTCCAAAGCACCTGAGGGTAGAAAAAGAAGCCATGGATGGCTGCTAATCAAGGAGAGAAGCAAACTAGAACTAAGGGGATTTCCTCACACAACAATTAATCAGTGGAATGACTTGGCCCCAGAGGTTGTGGGTGCTGCAACACTGGACATTTGATACTAGAAATGGTATAAGATTTCCTGCCTGAGCAAAGGGTTGGTTATCATAAAGAAATCCTTTGCTCAGAATCCTTTCAAAATATTGCTTTGGGTTTCTAGCATGGCTGACAGTCCTAGGACTTCCTGGTGCTCTCCCATCAGGCTTTAACTCTGGCCTTGCTTAAATTTTGTGAAATTAGTAAAGGTTATCCAAATACTTATCCAAATACATGTCTCAAATCAATTAATAATGAAAAACCATCGACTAAAATG
Source organism: Tropidonophis doriae (assembly GCA_026931265.2). Classification (NCBI taxonomy): domain Eukaryota; kingdom Metazoa; phylum Chordata; class Lepidosauria; order Squamata; family Natricidae; genus Tropidonophis; species Tropidonophis doriae. The sequence continues at coordinate 7,836 of JAPKID020007529.1, read as the reverse complement.
AAGGGAGACGCTGCTGCTTGCTAGAAATGTGTTCAATTTTATGTTGCTTTTCCAGTTCTATAATACAGTAATATCCATAATGCATTCATACTGAGGTTTACATACGTGAATCTCTTTTCTGCTTGAATTTACCTCACATTCTTTTTATTTTTATGGAGGGTCTACTCTACTTGGGCCGTCTGTGCATCACATCTTCTAATATACATGCCTTGAACTTTGACTGGCATAGTGATAATAAGCCAAATATATTTTACTGCGTTTGAATCTATGAATTATTTTATTCACACATATTTTGAACTTTAGTGAATTTTTATTGTCAGGATTGGAACAGTGGCATTCAGAGGGTGTTTACAAGAATTTAAGAGGGGATTTTTAAAGAGGGTGCATGCATGCATGTGTGTTTGTGTGTTTGTATGTGTGTGTAAGCTTGGTTCTCATAAACTGTCAATTTTGCAGATTCCAGACCTTAATAGGTCTCTGGACTTCATATCAAACTCCATTATCATAAAGAACTGTTGCTAAATTCCTCTAAGACACTTACACTCATAGACAAGTTTCACCAATCTTCCTTATCAGGAAAAAGTCTTGGCTTGAGATCAAGCAGACCTTTTGGGTTTAGAGTCTGACAGCCTTCAAAGTCTCAGCTAGGAAAGTGGGGTCAGGGAGGTGGGGATGGGACTCAACAATCCCACAGCAGAAGAATGATTTCCCTACCACCCCCAGCATGGAGGGGAAGAGACACACGGATTCAAAAGTTTAGAGGCTGGCAGTCATAGAGACATCGATGTGGTCTGAAGAAAAAGGAATACAAAAAGGCAGTATGCATGCCATATGGCAGTATGCATGCCATATTTGCTTAACAAGAAAAGCAGATTATGTTTAACACGAGAAACTTCCAAATATCTCTGGATAGCTAGGAAGTTTCTTTTCAAGTGGTATCAGCCCCACGATCAGGCACTATAAAAGAACTGACATTGGTGCGCTTTTATTCCCAAGTGCAGCAGAGCTTAGACAAGTGTCAACATAGACAAAGGTTCAGAAGAGACAAAGGTGGGTTCTGAAGACTGAAGGGTGATTCCCACTGGAATTGGGAGAGAAAATGAAATGAAGGGGAACTATGTGAAAAAGTTAATTGGACTTGAGCTGGGAATGTATCCTACAAACCTTAGGAAATAAAGGCTAGAGGTAGGAAAAGAAGGCCTTCTCCAAAAAGAGAATGTACCTTTATGGTTGCAAGCAGTGTTAGTAAAAGGAAATGCTACCTTTAAAATTACAGTGAATTAGTTTTGTTGCGCATTTTTCCAGCAAAGAGTTTTTGCAAGTTGAAAGCTGTAGTCAAATTAGTGTTTCTTTTCTTTTGGAATGCATCTTTGATACATTTGTTCCCTGTTTAATTTTTCTACCCTCGTATAGGGCAGCAATACCGGCATATGCATTTAGCTTTGATTTCAACACTCAATACCTTCTTTCCAACATTACATTTTGCAATAAACATTCATTCTTGCTAGCTCTAATGCTAGCAACCCAAGGCTCCAGATCCAATTCCATGCCATTAGTATGTCAACCAGGTCTGATAAGCTCTGCTAACTCCCAAAGCTTTTCTAAATACAGATATGAAGTTTCTGGAGGAGGTTGTTTGAAAATGTAGAATTCTGGTCTCACCAGAATATAGACGACGTTTACTTTTTGTCTTCCGATAACTTTCCCTGAGCCTGATGTTCTTCAGATACATTTGCTTCAGCTCCTGGATTTTGACCATACTAGGGTTCGCCATCTTATGCATCTGGAGAGCACCAGATTGGGGAAGGTTGTTTTAGACTGAGCAATATGTGAGCAACCCATTCTAGGTGGTCTAACCAAAAAGAAAGGAAGGTGTGCATGTCCTAGTCAAGGGCTCTTCTGGAGTGAATTTTACTCTTGGATGGTGTGGAGTATTGTATCCAGAGTACTTTTGGTAAAAGGCTTTCTATTGACACCTGGAAGCCAGCAATTTGAAGAAGTATATTAATTTAAATTTTCATAACATTATGTGAAAAGTTGGCATCAGAAGTTGATAATGGATTTGATGATTTATTTTATTTTGCTATTGGTTGATGGTGCACTTATCCATTAGTCAGAGAGTTTTGCTCCCCCCAGCAATAAAACTATCTGAAAATCAAGTCTATATAGTAATTCACCATTGAATTTGAATAGCACAATATAGTAAGGTTCTGGAATTGCCCATCCGTCCTTGACACCTTCAAATTTAAGTTTTTATAACATCCTCTTTCTGCTTTATCTACCCCCTTATCAGGTTCTACTAATAATAAGTATCAATTTGCACCAAGGAAGTTTTCCTTTGAAAAACAATGTTAAGGGAAAGTCAACTTAGATTAACAGAATGTATGATAGATATGGATGATTATTACAAGCATTTCTTTTCTATCTGATTTTCCTATTCTTTAGGGATAGTTTTAAAACCAGATAAATCAATATAATGTAGAATGGTTAAGGGTATCAGGCTAAAAACTGAAGACCACGACTTCTAGTCTTGTTTTAGGCATAAAACAGTCTTGTCACTTTAATCTCTTTCTCTTAGCCTTAGAAAGAAGACAATAACAAACAACTTCTTTGCCAAGAAAACTATAGGGATTTGTCTGGGCAGTCTCTGAGAATAATTGGTTTGAAAAAAAGTGTGTGTGTGTGTGTGTGTGTGTCAGAATAAGAAAAAGTGTTATTTCATTAGCATAATGAATAGGTAAAGGTAAAGGATTTCCTCACACATACATGCTTGTTGTTCCCAACTCTAGGGGGTGGTGCTCACCTCCGTTTCAAAGTTGAAGAGCCAGCCCTGTCTGAAGATGTTTCCATGGACATGTGGCTAGCATGACTAAATGCTGAAGGTGCATGAAACACTGTTACCTTCCCACCAAAGGTGGTTCCTGTTTTTCTGCTTGCATTTTTACTTGCTTTTGAACTGCTAGGTTGGCAGAAGCTAGGACAAGTAATGGGAGCTCACTCCATTATGCGGCGCTAGGGATTCAAACCGCCAAACTGCCAACCTTTTTGATCAACAAGCTCAGCATCTTAGCCACTGAGCCACCATGTCCTGCACAATGAATATTCACATCTAATTTTGTCCCCACCCAGTACAATGCAGGAATCATTTCTAGGGTGGCAAGGGGTAGGGATGGGGAGAATTGCTTTGTTAGATTGTGTGTGGGGTGTGTGCAAATGCAACCACATGTGTTCACTTGTTCTCTCCTGGTTTTAATTTATGCTTTTACAATTTTCATTTTAAAATACGTTACCTTTTTCATTACATATTTAGCTCTAAACTGCCTCAGGATGAGTGAAAACCAGTAATAAGCTGGAAAATTCCTCTCTCAAGTTTGTCTTTTCTATAATACTTTATGAGGGCCCTCTGTGACCTTTCCTAATTGTCACACGGTTTAACCTTTTTTGCTTAAAAAAAAAAAAGAGAGAGAGAAGAGTGTAAAGAGAGCCTCATTTACCCACAGGTAGAGGAATGTTAATGTAGGAAGTGAGGCAGTTAGTTTATTGAAAAATATTTTATGGGAACTTGCTTCAAACTGAAGGAACACATGTAAAATACGTTCCCTGGGGAAGAGCCTTTCTTAGTCTCACGTTTGAAACAAAGGAAGAATTTTTTGGGTAAACTCAAAGCAGAGAGCTCAGGGTCACATATTAGAATTTCCCTTGGCAGCAGGAGAGCTTGTGTACCTAAGGCCACTCCGTTTCCAGCAGATGTACCGAGATACAGTTGTTATTCTATCAGGCCAGGATATGGAGTCAACCTCAGTGAAATTAAGGACCACGAACGGTCCCCCTCAGATCACAAGGCTTTAATGAATTCAGAATGGCCATGAAAGGCAGTTCTGGAAGGCAGAAGGGCAGTAAGTAATTATTCTCTTGTGGGAAGGCTTTAGTGGCTAAACGAAATTAACTAAATACTGCCATTTCATAAGTCACTTGTGATTAAGAGGAACAAGTCTGGTTTTGCACTCTCTTCTCTTCAAAGGAAAGAAGGCTGGTATTGGTTAGAAAGGAAGTGATATTCTCATATTCATTTAGAAGATTTACATAACACCTCTGGCTGATGTTCCCACGACTCTCTCTTTTTTTTTTAACTTACTGGAGGTAAATTACCTAGGTTGCCCTCATAGAGCAGGGTCATTTATCCTATTGAACATATTTTGAAAAATATTTGAATATTTGCCAGATGGATAGGTGTTTTTAATGTCTGGCCTAAAACATAATCCTCAAATTTATGTCCAAGTTTTGTTTTTCCCATTGAATTTCCATTGAAGGGGCTATTAACTTCAAAAGGAAAAGGTGTGTAAAAAAGAATAACATAAATGTGTGGATTTGAACCCAGCCCAGGAGCAGCACAGATACTACAGATGAATGGTCTTCTAAAGGTCCTCAGTGAATAGCACTTAGACTTATATACCACTTCACAGTGCTTTACAGCCCTCTCTAAGCGGTGTGCAGAGTCAGCCTATTTCCCCCAACAATCTGGGTCCTCATTTTACCCACCTTGGAAGGATGGAAGGCTGAGTCAACCTTGAGCCTGCTGAGATTTGAACTGCTGAACTTCAGCTAGCCGTCAGCTGAACTATCCTGCACTACTGCACTCTACCCACTGCACCACCTTGGCTCATATATGGCTAGGAGAATGGCCTGTTCCTAGCCATATAATCCTATTCATGCAGATACCTTTGCAGATAAGGATTTGCGAGTAAAGGTTAACGTTGATTTTCATAGGAAAGCCCTTGCAGGACAAAGAAGGCCCATTCATATCAGTATCAGATGCATTGCTGCCATTGTAGAAGGAATTCAACAAATACAGATAGTCCTCAACCTACAACCGCAATTGAGACCAAAGTTTATGTTGCTAAGTGAGAAATCTGTTAAGTGAATCTTGCCCCATTTTACAACTTTTCTTGCCACATTTGTTAAGCGAATCACTGCAGTTGTTACATTAGTAACATGTTGTTGAGTGAATCTGATTTCCCCGTTGCCTTTTCTTGGCAGAAGATTGCAAAAAGGTGATCACATGATCCCTGGACATTGCAACCATCATAAATGTGAGTCAGTTGCAAAGCATCTGAATGTGAATCATGTGACCATGGGAATGCTGCAATGGTCACAAGGGTGGAAAATGGTCATAAGCCATTTTTTCAGTGACATTGTAACTTCAAATGGTCACTAAGTGAACTGTTGTAAGTCAAGGACTATTTGTACATAAAAGGGAAGAAGTTTGGAAAGACGTTTGAAGAAGATGAAGCTTGCAGCTGATAGAAGATAGCCCAAAGTGGTACAATGGCTAGAATGGGCTTAATTCTAGTTGAGGGTTTGGTGGTTTTAATTCAGAAGACAGGTGCCTAGTAATCCCAGAATGGCCACTTTTATTGTTGTTGAAGGCTTATCTGTTTCTTGGTAGAGGGAAGTCAATCGAAAAGATTCAATGAAGAAGAAAAGCATAATGGAACACATAGATGGGATGGTGGGGTGATAGAAGATCAAAGAGGTTTACTGGTTGGGACCAAGTGAATGGACTGTTCATCAAATATGAAACATCGTTAATAGGTTCAATGGGCTTTTTAAGCACTAGGACTAGAGATCATCTTTGTGTTTAGTGACATAGACAGCTGCATATCTTTTCATGCCTTGAGTTCATACTGTAATTTGCTAAGTAATACATGTTTAAAATGAATTAGAATGGAGAGTTCAGAGAAAGTATTGCTAATATGGTGCTTTTGCTCCATCTTTCCTGCACTGCAGGTAAGAACTGCTTACAAAAGAGCAATTAGAAAATTCTTAATTGTTCTGATAAAGATTGGCTGAAATGGCTTCTTACTGGTTTTTAAGTGGGGAAAAAAATCCACTGGAAAACTTTGTGCCTTCCCTTCCTCTTTCAGTTGGATCGTTTGAACCCTAGTCATACATTGTCCCAGCTTGGATGCACTGAAAGCCATTTATCAGTGCCTTACAAACCAGACTGACATGGTTGTTGGGGGATATCTCCATTGGGAAACAGAAAGTTGTGCAGTGGAATGTGCAAGTAGAGAAACGTTGCTAGTAAACACACAAATAGTAGACCAGACACTTAGTTAAAAAAACTAAATAGCTTTACTGGTGTTGTAAAACTAAACTACTGCTTCACAAGCAGTGTTGGTTGTTAGTTAGCCAAAACAAAGTCCTTAACAAATAGTAGTTTGCTTACAGTTAGTAATCCACAATACTTCTTTCTTCCTTCTTCAAATTCGCCGCCCCGAGTCCCTAGGGAGATGGGTGCGGGATATAAATACAATAATAAATTAAAAAATAAATAAATACAGTCAGTTACAACACACAAACAGGCAGATAGCAAAACAGTAGAGATATCAGCAAAGAGAGCAATTAGCAGAGAGAGCATCCATTCTACTGACTTCCTCTTATAGTTGGAGATAATTACAGTCTCTAATTGCATTATAACATTCCAACATCCTTAAAGCCACAATGACCATTTGTCATCATGGTATTATATATTGCCTACCCAACTCTAGGAGTCTATGCCTAACACCATCCTTAGTTAGGAGTCATCCTGCTGTTTTGAGGCACAGCTGTGGTGGTGCAGTGATTAGAATGCAGTATTACAGGTTAGTTCTGCCGACTGCCAGGGGTTTGATTCTCACCGGCTCAAGGCTGACTTAGCCTGCCATCCGTGATGGCAAACCTGTGTCATACATGCCAGTAGTGGCACGCAGAGCCCTCTCTGTGGGCATGTGTGCCATCACCAGCTGCTATTCTGGTTTGTGACATGCGAATGCATGCCAGCCAGCTGATCTTTGCACATGCCGAAGTCCAGGAAAGGAATGAAAAATGCAGACATAATTTCCTGAGATCCCCATTCTTGTCAATGGGGATGTCAATCAAATCCAGGCATAGAGAACATAGGGCAATGATGGTGAAGCTTTTCAGCACCAAGTGCCCAAACCAGAATGCACACATGGACTGGAACCCCAGAAACTGTCTACCATTTCTGTTTAATGGTAGACAGGATCACATGGCTTAAGTTCCTGAAAAGAAAAGGGGGTGGGTGTCACATGCTTCCAGATGTTGGATGAAGAAGAAAAGAGAGATGCTGAAAATTCCTGGCTTTATACTCTGTTTGGCCCCACCTCTCCGTTTCCTGTTCCTTTGTAAGAAATGTATTCTGATTGGTTGTCAGACTCCCATGTGGCCATGGAGGGGCAACTCTCTAGGCTGTGTTTTGAGTCCAAGTTTGGTTAAGCATTGCTTTTTCCCAGATGCCATGTGGAGACTTTCTGTAGGCTAATCCTATCTTTGTTATGTAGAGTAGACCAGCTCATGTCCCCTAATAGTCCATTGACAAAGGTGGGGGCTAGTAAGACTGAGTCTGTTTCTTGCCTAAAAAATGTTTTTCCATTTCTGATCCAGGGTAATATAATCTTCTATAATCTTTTCAATATTTCCCAGGATATTTCATTTTTCTAGGGCGGGGTGGGTTGCTAACGTCCTGCACTTCAAACATTCACTAAATGAACTGATGTACGTTGAGAACTACCTGCATTGGAAAGGCTGGAGTAAGGTTCTAGAGATATCTCCAGAGCCATTTTGTCAGCCCTCTTCATTTCCTCCCTTCAGAGTTAACGGGGCAACAACACTGACGCCCCAAAGAAGTCTCACAAAGCATTATCCTCCTTCCTTCTCAATGGCTCTTCCTCTTCAAGGACAACAATATGCCCACCTTTCAGGGGTGGGTTCCTGCCAGTTCTAACCTCTTCTATAGAAGAGGTTCCACAAATCTACAGTGCTGTTTAGAACCGG
>JAPKID020007528.1:0-10236 GCA_026931265.2 Tropidonophis doriae | reverse complement strand
AAATCATTTTTTGTGCAGTGGGAATGCATTTTTCTCTAAACAACTTAAATGGATTCACAATGTATAACTGAAGAAACCAAGTTTGTATTTTGATTGACCACAAGATGTTTTTATTTCAACAATTATTATTCGGGGGAGGGGGGGATGACACCCAAAATACTGCTAATGTATTATCATTTATATTCTCTACAAGACTATAAACCACTGATTAACAAATAAAAATATAACCTTTAAAACTACTAGGAAATAATTTGGATTTCTTATCCTTTATTTAGTAATTATGTTCATTAGTTTATCTCCTCCTCAAATCTTAATGGGACAAGTAAAGTGAAAGCAATATCACATTCACAATTCCCATCAGCAACTTAAATAGGATTTTGGAAGAAAAACCATATATGTAGCATCTTTCCATAAGATTGGAAATCTCAACCCACACTTTGTTCAAATTTTCACTTGATATAGGTCTGTCAGGATAAATGGTTACAAATCTGTTGCTTGTGTGTTTAGTATTCGCATGAATTTCATTTTACTAGGGCACACTTCATATATTAAATTAAAAGAATTATAATCACAGTGCTGAATTCTTCCCTAAGAATCTCCCTGTCAATTGGGAAGTTATGTTCATTGTAATTAAGCATATAATATGTATTATTATGCTTAATTAATTGTATATTCCATTCCATGAGGAAGGAAAATCTTAATTATATATATATTGAAGCTTAGAAAATGCAGAAACCAGAGAACTGTTCTTGAAATATTTTATTTGAAAGATTTTGAGCATGATGGAGAGCAGGTAGGGGAGAGAAATATTAGTTTCTTAAAAAGTGACCCCAACTACAAGCATCAGTAAGGTTAAAGGAAGCCTAAGAGTTCTAGAAGGTTAAAAATGGTGATACTGAATATGCAAAGCTTCCAAAGAATGGCATATTGAAATATAAAGATCAGTCAACAAATACAAGTCAAAGTCATAGTTTTAAAAGTTTTAAAAGCATATACAAGATGCTTCTACAGGATTCATATATGTCTGAATGATTACAAAAATGATCTTTTTAAAGTGGAGTGCAGGACAGATAAAAAGAGACCAAGAAATGTATCATCTCTTAACCAGCAGGCATTTTAACCTTGATAAAAACATATCACACCAGCTAGTTCAAGGTTTATTTTTAGTCACTTAAAAGAATTCTTATCCAAGCAAACAGATAACTTCACAGTTTCTGTTTTGCTAACATCACAGATAAAATAGCATTAAGAAGGTCAGTGGATTTCATTGGAATTGTTAGTATACTAGTTGGAAACACCAAATACTTTTAAAAAATAAAAACAGAATTAAGATTCAAACGTTATGCATGGATATATTTGTATATAGCTCTGATCTAATATTCATGTTCCTATCAGTTCATAAATAACATATCTCTTCTGATAGCAGTATTATATCCTAGACTAATCCCAGAAATATGATCTTCCTCAATTATATACCTAATTTATTACGAATACTACATACATATGTGTACCTAAACCATGGCCTAATTTTTTCAATGTTACTATAGTTTGTATAGGTAAAAACTAGGGTTGAAATTTAAATTCTAATTATCATATGGACGGCAATAACTTACAAGAAAATTGTATATAATAAAGGTAAAATGTTTTATCTCTCCCCAAATTATGCAACAAACCATTTTCAATGCCTGAATAACTTTCATAAATTAGTAGAAATGTTTGACAAAGTTATATTTTCCTCTTTTATTTACATATATTATTCTGCTAGTAATGAAAAAATAGTAATGTATGTGCCAAAATATTTAAGAGGTGACAATAACCAATACATAAAGATAGAGTCTAATCCATGCCAGCATGTTCAAACCTCCAAAATTGAAAGACACTTTAGAAACTATAATATACTCTTTTTATCCTGATTTAAAAACTATTGATGTTCAGCTCTTTTAAATATACACCTATGTATTTTATTTTGCAATTTCTGTTACAATCACTTTACTTTTTAAAAGGAATTAGTTTCTGACTTTCTTTTCAAGGGGTAGCCATTTATAAATGTCACCCAAAATAAAAACATTGTCAGTCAAAGCCTTTCAACTTGACAAATATTGACAAAGAATGATTCAGTGATTATGTATAAAGTATTAGATGTATGTTGACTTTTTAGGCAACTAAAATGACCTGAAACTTCAATTGTATGGTGATATCAATCATGTTTATGTATTTATCTAAAAGTTAAATATATTTAATATTTATAATTAAGTATATTTATATATGTAAAAGTTAAGTCATGTTACTTAACTTCCTATGTTTGGGTTCTATATGAACGCAAGGAGCACCTTGCATTACCAACAACCAAATTAAAGGTCAGGCACAATTCACTTTATCAATGAAAATTTGAAAAGCAACATTGGTTATTTAGTGTAGTTATATACCTGCTAACTAATTTATTTATTTTATTTATTTGTTCGTATTTCTAAACCTAATTAGGTTTCTAAACCTAAACCTATTCTAATTAGTATATAACACTGTATTCAGTGGAATTTACTCCCCAGAAAAACTGCCTTAAGAATTCAGCCTCAATTTAAAAGATGTTGTTTTAGAGTTATCACTTAAACATACCCTTTGGTATGTCTCAATGTTAGAGTGAAACTAAATCTACACAGAGTAGCTTACTTACGTCTGGGGCTCCTTTTCATTTTGTTGTTTTTGCTGTGGCTGAAGAACGTTATTTACCAGCTCAGTGAGCCCACTAAAGGGAAACCACCTGTTCAAATAAGCAAATAATGTGACTGAATAACCAGATGAAATCATAGTAGTATATTTTTTTTCTATAATCATTATCATCATCATCATCATCATCATCATCATCATCATCATCATCATGTAAATGCAGTAAAGCTACAGCCAATGGAAATGTTCACTGCAATTAAGTCAGCCACAATTAGGATTTAGGGGAGAATAGTTTTAAACCAGAATAATCCGCAAGCAGGTAGCAAGAAACCACATCCAACTGAAATGTGGATGAAATAACACACTGAAAGCAGTTCTTACAAGCCAATCCGAAAGCAGAAAAACTAACTGCAGCCTATCTGGTATTAGTTTAAAACCATCAAAGGTGCAGAAAGCAGAAAATGGCAAAGGTAGAGAAGTAAAGCCCACTGCACTTGTGTTTTTGGTTTTTTACTTACTGTGTCACTGGTTGTTTTTGTTCTTCTTTACCCCTAAAAAAATAAGTGCACAACTGAGTGCAGTGTATATAGGACATAAACCCTTTTCTATATATCTCATATCTGAATGGCATCAGAAAAATATTTTTTAATTTAACTGCACCTTGCCTCCAAACGAGTTTTCCGTTAGACAAAAATATGAACACAGTATCATAAAACATAAAATGTACAATGTCTCCAGGAAATAATATACTATGGTCTGTATCAGTGATCGCACTCAAAAAATTTTACTACCAGTTCTGTGGGCATGGCTTAGTGGGCATGGCAGGGGAAAGATATTGCAAAATCTCCATTCCTTCCCAATCAGCTGGGGCGCAGGAGGCAAAGTATAGATGGGGGTGCGGCCAATCACAGGTGGTATTTACTGGTTCTTCGAACTACTCAAAATTTTCTCTACCGGTTCTCCAGAACTGGTCAGAACCTACTGAATACCACCTCTGGTCACTATCTAATGTTTTTACAGGATTAATTGAAATACTGGAATCTTAAGACATATAAATAGCCATACAATTTCCAATTTAAATTTGTAGTTTCGATGTCTACAAAGCATATAAAAAGCACTTCACTATACAGAGTAGGAAATTAAATGAAACAACCAAAAACGCTGTTATTGATATACTCATGAAGTAATCACTATCTTCAAAATTAGTTCACATTTTTCAAATATTATATTTGTGATAAAATGATTATTTGATTTGCATTATTGATTTGCATCTGCTCCACAAGATTCAGTTTTAAATCCATAAGATTCAGATGCTCCAACCCTTGCAAAAGGCTTTGAAAATCTGACTTTTCTGTCAGCATGGAGGCTGAACACAGGATGAACCTGTCTGTAACAACATGAATACTGAATTATTGTAGATTGGCCTCAAGTTTATAGCATGTTCTCCTCTTTGCTATCTTAACTGTTTGGTTTTGGTTTTAATCGTATATTAGCTACCAGAATCACTGTTGGTAAGTTGGAAAGCCATACAAAGTGAATAAGTGAATAGCTCAATGAGGCTCTCATTAAAATATCGAAAGCCAAAACAAGTTTCAAAATATGACAAACTGCCAAATACTGTAGATACCCAACTACACCTCTGATGTGCTGCCAGGTGGTTGGTTTATGAATTTCATGGGTTCTGACTATGTCTGAGATTTTTCCAGCAGTTATGCTCTTGATTATACCTTAACCTCTGGAATTTGGAATCTCCTTGTTATTTATGCATCGGTTGGCTGGTTAGACATGTTGTTTGTTTCCTCTTTGTACAAGTGATTGGAAATACCTTTTGCCTCTTGCTTGACTGGTACCAGACATTCCTCTTCTGGCAATTCTTTGGTTAATTGGATGGATCTTCTGCTTTACAGATATATTATAGCAAATACTCTTCATGGTTCATTTGCTTCAAGATTTCACCTCACTGCATGTTATCAAAGAATGAATTGTTGCACATGGTTGCTTTGTATAACTTGGGGTTCACCTTGCTGTATCATTTACTTTTCTTATTGGATCTAACCATTCTGTTCTTCTTCGCCCCGTTACACAGCTATGCACATTTCTTACTTGGAATGTACCTACAAGCTCAGTAGCCAAATAGATGGTTTTAATGGTCTATAGCAGGGGTTCCTAAACTTGGCAACTTGAAGACTTGTGAACTTCAACTCCCAGAATTCTCCAGCCAGCAGAGTTGAAGTTAAGTTGCCAAGTTTGGGAACCCCTGGTCTATAGTAAGATTCATGCCATACCATCATTCATATAGTGTCTTTTCTATGGCTTCTGTTGGTAGCCAACTCTGTAGGTTGCGAAGTACCATAACTGCCTCTCCCTAGAACTTGTTGGATGGATTAACATCTATTAAAATGCTTGTTTTCAGATCCTGTCAGGCAATCATTCTTTCTGTCAATCCAGTTTGCTCTAGAATATAGATTACATAATCTGGTGTTTCATGTTCTGTTACTTCCAGTGTCTTCGTGTGCAAATATTCTACTCCACTCTTATTTCAGAAAATAATTAACTGGCACTAGACTATATTGCTTACCATCTTCATGTATTCTTTGAGTTTTAGACTCTCATTTTGCGCCTTTTTGCACTTTATAGCTATGTCTTTCTGTATTGTGTGTTAATCAATGAAGACAATGAAAAATCAGTTGCCTGAAAGTCACTTTTCTTATCATTCCATATACTCACTATGAATTACATCCAGGGACTGACTTGATCAGCTGTTGATGATGTTGGATAATGACATGTGAGTTGTCTTTGTCATTCATGTACCATAATGATATAGTCTATGTCTGTTCCATTGTTTTGACTTGCAAGGGGTTTTTTGGCTTTAGAGATCACAATTCTGAGTCACCTGTGCCACAGGCAGATGCAATTCTAATGTATAGATTTACCAGAATGGCTTATCGCTCTGGTTTCTTCATCCTTTACATCTATATATATGTGTATGTTCATATTCACTTCAATAATGTTCACTTCATTAGAAACTGTACATGTTTCCATTGCAGTGTGCAATCTTGATCAGGCATTTCATAGAAAGTAGATTTTTATCTATTACTTATGCATACAGACATCTTTTGTTGGGGTCCTGCATTTCAGACTGGTGGTGAAACATTTTACAACTCCCATTTCCGATTCCTTGCCCTTCTCATATGCTAAACTTTCTCATTACTTCATCTCATTCTATTAAAAGTTCTTTGTTGTTATGCAGTTCAGAGGTGGGTTGCTCCTGGTCCAGGCCAGATCAGCTGAACTGATAGTAGTAGCAGCAGGAAGTTCTGCCCACCCACCCGGACGCTTCTGTGCATGCGCAGAAGTGTTGGGTGTGCACACGCTCACACAAGTGAAACAATAGTAAAAAATTTGGAAACCTACTACTGATTCTGGTTCCAGCATCTATCCTCCATCTGACTCCATTGCTTTCTTTGTCTCCTTTATAGTATTCACTCTGTGACTCCAATTGCTTCACTTGCTGTGGTTTTTCCTGCTAGCTTCTCTTTGGTGGCTCCCGTCTTATTTTGTTCAGTTTTCCAAATAAGGTAATTTCTCTTTAGGCATACTGCCTTTTTGCAGCAAAATAATATAGGGAGCTCTCTCTCCTTCTCTCCCAGCATAAATACAGTTTACTTGCCTTCATTATTCTTTCTGTAGTGATATTTATATATATCAATCGAATTCCTTCCGTCATATTCTAGCATAAATTCACAATCTAGTCTTTCCCCTAGGCTGTGCTATTTGTTTGCGTGCACCTCCAAATCAGCAAGTGTGCACATTTTTCTTGGCAACGTTTTTGGAAGTAGTTTGCCATTGCCTTTTTCTTAGCTGCAAGGGACTGATTAGCCCAAAGTTACTTAGCTAACTTAGTACCTAATATACGACTGGAACTCATAATGTCCCAGTTTCTATGTGGTGCCTCAACAACTACACTAAATTTATTTATTTATTTATTTATTATTTATTTTATTAGATTTATTAACCGCCCCCTCTCCCCAAAGGGACTCGGGGCGGTGCACAGGATATTTAAAACACATACAAATAACAATAATAAATAATTAAAAACTATATTAAATATTAATGCCCTGTGCTAAAAAATATACCCAATTAAAACTATACTAACCCACACTAAAATTACCCACACTAAAATTAAGGAGATCCTAAACTACACTAAAAATGGGACGGTCATCTGGCCAGGCCAAATTGGCTGTCAAAAAGAATTATAGGTTTTGAATTAAAAGGACAGCAGCAAAGACCCTACACATTTATGTCTCATTTCCTCTCCTCTTTTTAAACTTTTATTAAAATTTATTATAGCATAATATACAATGAAAATAAAGATTAGACAAGAGGAAAAGAGGGATGCAGGATAATAAGAAAAAAAGAGAAGAGGGAAGCATTGACTTCCAATGCTTTCCACTACAGTAAAATATTAACCATAGTTACAGCCTCCTTTCTGCATTACATTTAGTAATTACCAGCCAATTCTGTAACTATATAATTATACTATTTTATAACTAAAGTCTAAAGGGGGATTTTTTCTCCTATTTTGAGCAAATAGTCCAGAAGCAATCCCAAATGGAAACAAACTGGATAAAAGTTTATCTTACTTTAAAACCGTTGACAATGCCATCTCAACCAAATCCATTTTTCCTACTGTAAGAAATAATATATCTTTCTATTTACATTCATTAGATTTATGCATTGCCATAATCTATAATAGCAAAAATTCCACATATTCTTTCAAATTCTTTATCCAACAACTCCAAAGAAAGAAACCTCCAACTCCAATGTTATATTCATTTTAAAATTGAAGCTTTAAAAATTGCCATCCTTACAGATACAATTACTTCTAATACATTGTTTTATGTTTTAAAAACTTTCCAGTTGTAATTCATTATACATTTCTCATTGCTCAAACATTTTATACAGTATTAAACGTATTTATTTTCCAAATTCAATTTCAGCCAATCGTAACAGCAACTTGTTCATTATACTTTGAAACCCACTTGTTATTAGTACATAATAATAAGTTTTCTTATCCCAATATTTCTTTTAACATATGTTAAATCATTAAGGGTCCTATCTTTCTGACTCCAATTTTCCTATTATGTTTAAGTCCCCCTTCCAACTTATCCCAGTAAAACAAATCTTTATCTTCAAAATAGCTACTGAATAGGTACTATTTTTCCCTCAGAATGTCCTCAGATACTTCTCTTATACCTCAGTGATTTACTTACAGTTCTTCTTTTAATTCCACTAGAACTTTGTTTAAGTCACCCTCATAATGAGCACTCTTACTGTTAATTCTTATATTGGAAGAAATCAACTTTATTATTTACTTTGTCCTTTATTTGTGAAGCCATCTCAGTGGTTTGATAAATTTCTGCATCTCTGGGTCATCGATCTTTCTTCCGAATGCTTGAATTGTTTGGATTATTTTGTCCTGAATATTTCTCCAAGATGTTTCTCATGAGATCTAGCCGTCTTAACGGCCTCCTGTGATAGTGTTTCAGTTTGTTTGCCATGTTGTTTGTCTCAGGGTTTTATAGAGTGAAAAAAAGTCTCTGTATTCTGTAGTTTTTGGCTCCCTCTTATGGTCAAAGAGTACATCTTTTAAAAATATATTTGCAGATCAGCTGTTGTGTCTTGGCCAATCTGATTCAGTTACAATCGGAAGATTTTTACCCTCCCTCCATAAGAATTCAAAGTCACAACTTATAACTTCCAATATCAAATGAGCTTAACAGATTATTATTTTTTTAATAAAAAAAATTAAGCCACTACATTTTAAATCCATATGTTTCTCAGAAAAAGTTAAGGAAAGGAAATATTCTATGCTTCCTGATTTTGGCTCCCTGCCTATAATCCTCTCTTCCTTGTCATTTAGTAATAAAAATGTCTCTAAAGCAGCACTGTTATTCAAAAAAGGAATATCAGACTGTGACCAAAAAAGGAACTTCTTTTAACTTTTAAATCCGTAAAGATGATAAAGTTGCAGATGCAAAGTTGAGTTGGTCACTGGGACCAGAGGTTTATTTTTCCAAAGTTCTGGACTCATGGTGGAGCCCATCTTCAAGGAATCTTTCTCTCTGTCTCTCTCTCTCCAGAATGTCTTCTCTCACCACACATTCTGGAAAGAGGGAAGTTCCCTGAGGATGGGCTCCAATCCGAGTTGGAGCCCAGATTCCACCCTGCAACATTATCCTGGGACAGGAAAATTTTCTTCATCCATCAACGATAAAAGTGTTTAAGAAGTACCGTGTTTCCCTGAAAATAAGACAGGGTCTTATTTTCTTTTGACCCCGAAATAATAACTTGGCCTTATTTTTTGGGTGGTCTTATTATTTTTGAGATGCAGGAGGTGGCAAGTGTGGTCACTTCATGGTTGCTGCTGTCTTGCAATATTTTTGGGGAGGGCTTATTATCCAGGAAGGTCTTATTTTCAGGGAAACAGGGTACTTATTATTTAAGTAATAATAAATAATTATTTAAGAAGCACCACTTATTGTCTCTTTGAAAAAGAAAGCTTCCAAAGCAGCAGCTTTTTCCAGAATGAACTGGCTCGCCCTGTCTACCAGTTGGCAACTCACCAGCCAACACTGTAGCACCATTACAGGGTCCTTTCTCAAAGCACTGTGGTCTGGGGGATCTTGTGGGGTCTGCAATTGACCACTTTTTACCAGAAGTCATTTCCTATTCTATACAAATTCAGTTTCCTATGCTGGTCAATTTCTACCACTAAATTCACATTTTCCTACCTTTCCCAGGAGTTCTGCAATTTCATCCTACACAGCTTTGAGCACATATCGTTCACTGTTTCAATCAGTCTGCTCAAGAGGTTTCTGCAACTAATCCCTCATTCCCTTAGCTGTATTTTCTCTTCTTATTTAGTTACTCACTTCCACATACAAACTTATTATAAATCTTCCTTGTCTTTCCTGTCCCAAGCTTTTGTTTTTTTGTGCCGGTCTTTTGTGTTGTAATTATTTTCCATAAATCATCCCTAGACTGCAGTATTTCTACTTTAACCTTTGATAGCGGATGATTCTTAACAGTTTAGCCTTGCCTTTTTTAAGTTATAGCTTTTGCCTGCCATAGGTATGACTATTCATATGGCTTTACATATTTTATGTACACTTTGGAATAGTAGTTAAGATGCTAGTGTCAGGGTTCCAAATAGTATCCAAAAGTAAATCAGAGTCCAAGGCAAAGTATTGCTCAAATTTTTTTAGAGATACCATGTTGGCACATCTAGGAAAACCCGAATCTGAAAGCTTCCCGGTTTTCCCTACCCATTTGAAAGTTCAAGATCTTGCCCCCACATCCACAAGTCCATTGTATGGTCCAATCAGGGGTGGGTTGCTGCCAGTTCTAACCTCTTCTATAGAAGAGGTTCCACAAATCTTCAGTGCCGTTTATAACCGGTTCCAGCTCCCTCCCTCCGCCCGTCCACACATTATCAAGATGAAGAGCAAGAGGAGACATTCTGGGAGTTGAAGTCCACAAGCCTTAAAGCTGTCAAGTTTGAACATCACT
>JAPKID020007527.1:0-10237 GCA_026931265.2 Tropidonophis doriae | reverse complement strand
CAATCCTGGACAACCTACTCAAAAGCTTGAGCTATACATCTCTGGATATAATTTTGAGGCACATGTTACGGTGTCAACAAGCAATACGATACTACACAAAACCATCAATGAAGGAGAAGTCATTTCCATTGAATTACCACCATCCCTAGAAATGGTGGGGAGTGACAAATTTAATACGGCAGTGCTGATCGAAGCTGACCAAGACATTTCTGTCATCTCCTACAACTACTTGCCTCATACAAGTGAGGGCACAATCACTTATCCCATCCACCAGCTGGGACAATTATATTATGTGGTCACCCCCATAAGAAGTGGTACAAAAGAATTTGCTATCATAGCCCATGAGGATGTCACCAAAGTGACCATCCACCTGAAAGGCACCGTGACATACAAAAAGAAGGTTTACCATGCTGGGTCCATCTTGGTGACTGACCTCAAGGCCTTTGAAGCAATTCAGCTTCAAAGCACAGACGATTTATCAGGCACCAGGATTGAATCAACCAAACCTGTGGCTGTCTTGAGTGGACATAACTGTGTTTCCAAGTTCATATACTGTGATCATGTTGTTGAGCAGCTCCTTCCAGTTCAGAGCTGGGGAACCACCTTCATTGTCCCTCCTCTTCCTTTCCAGACACTATATGATATTGCGTATATTGTTTCTGCAGAGAACACTTTACTCAAATATCAATCCAGCTCCAAGAAAGAATCTCGTACTCTGGTGGCTGGAGAAGTGGTTCAACTTCAGATCCCGACCTCTCAACCACTTTTTATCTCTGCTGATGCTAGAATCCAAGTCGTGTTTTTTTTCACTGGTGCCAAAAGAGGAGACAATTCCTATGACCCTTTCTTCATAAACATCCCTGCCACAACATGCTATTGCAATTCATACCACTTGTATGGAATGAAGAACTTCACAAATCATGCCATGATTATAGCCAAATCATCAGAATCTGGTAGGATCACAATGGAAGGCAGGACAATCAGATGGACCCAGATCCCAGGCAGCGAATATTCATGGGCTGAAGAAGATGTGGAGATAACAGATCATGTCCAGTCAGTGGAACATGAGAACTCTCCATTTGGACTTTTCGTCTTCGGAGGTGGTAAATCTGATGGCTACGGTACTGCTGCTCTTTGTGCTTCCGGTAGGTATCCTTGTAAATTGATGATGGTGGCAGCAATGATGGTGATGATGATGATATTTGCCTTTTAAAGCTGGTTCTTGTTAGTATATACATTTAAATGTTTAACGCGTTATTGGGCATTCAGATTGCTCATATGTATCTGGGGCCACTTTCAATCCATTATATCTTCAACTGACTTTTCTATTTGGAAATCAAGCTGAGTTGATGTAGATTCTATTTTCAGGTAAATAGGAGGAGAACGCAAAGACAATAAGCATGGTGACTCCAATCACTTCACATCCTTACATACTAAATAAAGCTCCTTAATTTTCACTCTATGGAAAAAAGGAATAAAAGAAATACCCCCAGTAATACACTATCTCTCTCGCTCTCTCTTTCACTTTCTCCCCCTCCCTCCATCTCCTTTATCTTTGTATTGCCATTTGCTGAGAAACTTGGCATGACAGATTACAAGATGTAAAGGTGTACCCCTCCATTAAATATAACATGCATTGTTTACTTTGAAAATAGCAGGACAGCATTCTTTGTCATCCAGTGCATGTTCTGGAGTGGGTAACCTTGGCTAAGGGAGCCTGTGGAAATTTCTTCTCAGCAAAAGCACTGAGTTGCAAATAAGGGAGGAAAGAATGATATAAATCTGAGTTCCAGAAGGGAAGATGATGCAGCAAGAAATATAAAGCAAGGGAGATCCTTGTAAAACAGCAGAGCCCAAAACCATCATCGATGCAGATTGCAGATAATATGGTCATCCCATGTAGAGTTGTTGCTTACAAATGCATTCATTGTGGGCAAGATTTCTTTGGCTTGTATGGCATGGATCCTCTTTCCATGATTAAATCTCTTGGAATATACATGGGAGTAAATTTTGACTTGCTAGGACTGCAGAATTTGTTTAATTCTATTTGATAATTTTGTTTATTTTTCAATGAAAAATAAACTGAGAATAAATCAAATGTTTATAAGCAAGATTAAATGTTAAACTAATTTGCATTTCTCTTGCATTTGAATGTTTATTTATTTTGGTTTAAATGCTGCTCTAATCACTGAGTCGCTTCCAAAACAGTAATAAAATAAAAACCCAAATCCAACAATACAACAGAATCTAATGGTAGAAACAAAGGTCGTAAACCAAAGGCCAAATGATCCATGGTTTCATTATTTCCCTATCAACCCATCCAACCTTAAAGTGTGAAGAAATACATCTAAAATTTTAGGAATAGAAAAAAGAAAAATTACAGGATAGGTTTGTTTTTTTCTTCAGTGATTTCCTATACTGTGTAAATAATGTCTTATTAGGTAGCATGTTAGAGATGGGGAGGAAATGGAAAGTACTAAATTTTTCTCCTTGCTAAATGGGTAAGACAATGTTTCTCAACTTTGGCAGTTTGAAGATGTGTGGAATTCAACTCCCAGCATGGCTTGCTGGGGAATTCTGGCGGTTGACGTCCATACATCTTCAAACTGTCAAAGTTGAGAAACACTTGATGTAAAAGTATTTTCCTTCCTTCTTCCTCTCACCCCATTCCTATATTACTTTTTCACTGCTTATTCATCATTTTTCAGTAATTAAGCAAAAAAAAATTCTTATCCAACCAACCAATTTTATTAAAAGGTGTTGGCTTTTGTGGCTTTTTGCATCTGATGAAGATTGTGCAGCTCACAAAGGCTTCTACCTTTTTAAAAAAATATGTTAGGTTCCTTCTCATTTGTTTCTTTTCATAAACTAACACAACTCTCCTCCCACAATGTAGTTTTCTGCATAAAAGATGTTTTCCTCTCTTCCAGTCCTTTAAAAGGACTTTCCTTTGCCTTCTCTTTCAAAAAGGAAAGTCTGCTGCTCCTTTGATTATCCAGAACCAAAGTGAATCTTTCTGTCAATTTGCATTAGATACATAGGAAATTTTCTCAGTAATGAAGTGCATGTCAATAGTCACTAACCTTGTTTTAACCGTGGTTTTGTTAAATAGTCCCAATATCCTGCCCTGAGAACAGCCACTATGAAGCCTGTGGAAATGCCTGTCCTGCCACCTGCTCTGACCGTTCTGCTCCCAGCACCTGTAGCAACACCTGTGCGCAAATCTGCCAGTGTGACGAAGGCTTTGTCCGCAGTGGTGAGAAATGCATTCCGGTGGACAACTGCAATTGCATTTACCAAGACGCAGTCTATAAGGCAGGGGAAGAGTTCTGGGAGGATGAAGATTGCCAGAGTCATTGCAAGTGTGATGCCAAATTAGGCAAGGCTGTATGCCAAAAGTCTTCTTGCAAGGGCAACACAAAATGCAGCGTGGTCAATGATGTCCGGGGATGCCATGCTGTCAGCCATGCTGTCAGGTACAAGACCTGCATAGGAACCGGAGACCCTCACTATACAACCTTCGATGGGAAGAAATACGATTTCATGGGAACCTGCATTTACCAAATGGCCGGGCTCTGTTCCCAGGATCCTTCTCTGACCCCGTTTTTGGTCACCGTGGAGAATAACCACCGAGGCAACAAGGCAGTGTCCTACACCAAAGTGGTGACCTTGGAGATCTACAACTTTACCATCAGTATGAGCCAAGAGTTTCCCGAAAAGATCCAGGTACATAAACTAATCCAAGGGGAGTTGGAATGGTTTATTAATAATAAAAATAAGTATCATTGCAAGGTTCACGTTCTCAGGCATAAGAGCTTCATAGGTGTTAAGTTCTCAGTGTTCCTTAGTTCTTCTTCCTCTATGGAGGTTTAGCTACGATTTCTCCAACCCCGGAAGGGATGATAATTGCAGATTGTACAGTGTATATTTAAGGGGTCAGATATATGGGACTTGCACAGGCCAAAATGTTATCATCTTATTTCTTAGTGAAGATATTAAACGGAAGACCTCCATATTGTTTTTGATCCAGTTCCCAATTGAATATTGCCTTAATGGGAAGGATGGAAATCACTTATTTGATATTATAAAAATATCTGTTTATTTATATTCTGCAGTATTTTAGGAATACATACATACATACATATAATATTGTGATAGATTTCTCACGTTGCTTATTTGTCAAACAGCCCATGGAGTGGAACAGAAGAGATGATGATATAAATAAGCTAAGGAGACCAAAAGCTAATAAGAACAAATCTACTCTTTAGTTTGAAAGAATTGTTAGTTCCTTGACTATTTTTTCTATATTTGACTTCAGGTCAATGGCATCTTTGTGGAACTACCCTTCTCCTATGAAAACAAACTGAGCATCTACCAGAGTGGAGTTCATGGCTTCATCAAGACAGACTTTAATCTGCGTGTCAGCTTTGACTGGTACAGCTATGCCAGGGTCATCGTTCCCGACTCTTATGCCAATGCACTCTGTGGCCTCTGTGGTAATGCCAATGAAGATCAAAACGATGACTTTCTCATGAAAGATGGAACCCAAGCAGAGGATGAAATTCAATTTGCAAACAGCTGGAAGGTGAAAGATATTCCTGGCTGCTCTTCTGGGTGCACCAAAAATTGCCCAGTGTGCAGTGATGCTGATAAACTCACCTACCAAGGTTCATCCTACTGTGGGATTCTTACAAGAAAGAGTGGGCCTTTCAGGCAATGCCATAATGCCATTGATCCTCAGTCTTATTTTAATGATTGTGTCTATGATACCTGCGTATACCAAGGTCATCATGAGGCCCTCTGTACTGCCATCAGCTCCTACGTGACAGCATGTCAAGCTCAAGGCATCCAACTTGAGGAGTGGAGATCACCATCCTTCTGCAGTAAGTCTTCTCTCCTGCATTCAAAGTTTACCGTGTTTCCCCCAAAATAAGACAGGATCTTATATAAGGCATAGTTCTTATTTTCGGGGAAACAGAGTAGCTGGCATAAGAGATGAAAGAGAGCCTAAATCCAGTAATAGAAATGGGAGAATCGTTTAATGAATAGCCCCATTTACCACACTATAGTCTTCCTCAACTTGGTGCCTCCCAGATGTGTGGAAATAATTTCCATCCATTGTTTCCTATCTTGCCTTCTGGTGTTAATACCCCCTTCCCCTCTTTGTGATAATTTGATAAGCGACATTCTCTATATTCTGTTCTTCAGGTATTTCTTGCCCACCTAACACCCACTATGAGCTCTGTGGCAGTGGTTGTCCAGCCACATGCAAGAGTCTCATCTCACCACAGAAGTGTGATGTTCCATGCCTGGAAGGATGTTTCTGTGACTTTGGATCTATCCGCAGTGGGGATCAATGTGTTTCAAAGGCCAAATGTGGCTGTTTTGACCAAGGCCGATACTATAAACTGGGAGAAGAGTTTTATCCCACGACTTCCTGTCAGAAAAAGTGCATCTGCATGGATAACGCAATCATAGAATGTCAAAAGTTCTCTTGTGGAGAAAATGAGGAATGCAAGATTGTAAAGGGCGTTCAAGGCTGCCACCCCTTAGGCTATGGAAAGGCCATTGTATTGGGTGACCCTCATTTCATTTCCTTTGATGGAAGGCATTTTGAACTCTACAGCTCCTGTACTTACATCTTAGCTCAAGTCTGCCAGCACAACCCTCAGATCCAGAACTTCACTGTGTGGATTGAAAATGAGAAACTTGGTGATGGTCCTTTAATTCTAATCCGGAATCTGAAGCTCTTCATTCATGGTTACACCATCACCCTTCAGAGGGGAGTAAAGTGGCAGGCAACGGTAGGTGAAAGAGCTTATCACTAGGAAGTTTATTTTACAGGTTTTCGTTATAATATTTTGGGAAAAGGCTTTGAATCTTAGAGCCAGCAAACTGTTTGGAGAATAGGACCTATACTCCACTACACACATTTTATTGGGTCTTTGTATAACCTCAGAGAACATGGAAATACTGCTGGGATAGCTCCCAAATGAGTGGCAGAAGAAATCTCTGCCTGTTTGTTTTCTTCTAATAAAACTGGTGCATTAAATTTATTAGGGATTTAATGCACCACAATCATGCAGAAAAACTCAATTTTAACTCCAACAGTGATGTTTTGGTCTTAATCTCTGAGGAGTCAGAATTTTTCCCTCCATGGGGGGGGGGTGTTAGATTTGGGAGTTAAATGCATGCTTTCTACTTCTGATGATTTTACTAATTATAATTGAAGCTGCATTTTATTCTTTTCTCAGGGTTGTGAGTAGGAAAAAAAATCAATATTAATTATTGCTATGAAGCAATGTGAAATGAGCATTAAATTCTATATATGTAAAATCAGAACTTATCCCCAATTTCTATTCTTTGTTGGTACAGGTGGATGGACAGTTGTATACCCTGCCAATGAATGCAGCTGATGGGAAATTATGGATCACTCAAGAAGGGAACAACATCATTATCTACACAACCTTTGGCCTCACGGTCCTATATGATACTTCTTCATATATTCATCTTTCTGTCCCCAGTACCTACAGGGGTCATATGTGTGGCCTAGCTGGCAACTTCAATGGGGATCCAAAGGATGACTTCATGCTACCTAATGGAAAACTCACTGAAAATGTGGAAGAATTTGCAGCTTCTTGGAAGGTCCCCGTGAATGGTGTAATTTGCTCTGATGGCTGCGGGGACAGATGTCCCATCTGCAACGAAGCCCAGAAAGCAAAATACGAAGCTGAGAACTTCTGTGGGATGATCCCATCCAGGACAGGTCCATTCATAGGCTGCCATTCACTGGTGAACCCTGCAGAATATTTTGAACACTGTTTAAATGAGGCCTGTACAACTAATGAGGTTCAAGAGTCCCTTTGTCGAAGTCTTCAAGCCTATGTAGCTGCTTGCCAGGCATCTGGTGCCAACATTAGAGCCTGGAGAAGCTCTTCCTTCTGCCGTAAGTTTTTGGGAAGTTACTTTCCATAAATAGCCAACTCTCTCCCTCAAATGTCTTTGTCTATCCTCCTATGCCTTGCCTTACTATACTTATTCATGGCTGGGTCTATCCAGTTCACAACCATTTAAATCCTAAAATCCTTTAATATTTAACCAACCATGGATGCATCCTGATTCAAAGAGATTCCAGAGTTGTTTCAGCATTTTCTGTGTTTCTCAAAAATAACAACTATCCCAAAAACAAGACCTACCATGGTTTTTGCTTGTGTGCCCAATATACACTCTATCCCCAAAATAAGGCTTTCTTAAGTGTCTGCACAACTGCCCAGCTGCCCATTCCATCTGGTTGCTTGTGGTGTCATGGCCACGAGCCCTCCTGCCCCACCACAAAATAATAGAAGGCGTGGGCCTCCCATGTACTCTTCAATTACATGGAAAAAAACCCAAGACATTCCTTCAAAATAAGACCTAGTTCTTATTTTGGAGCCCAAAAGTAATTAAGAGAAACATGGGTATTTGTTTGTAACTTTATTGCCTAGTTACTTATAATCTCTCAATATTGTACTCAGGTTCTTTGTTGTGTCATTCATCCCAAAGTGAAGGAGAGAAGAGTAATAATCTGTGGGCCTAATTGTTTTGGTTAGGTTCTTAGCCACATCTTTGATTTTTGCTCTAGGGAGACAACATACCTCCCTAGATTGTACTTTCCTCCCCTGGAAGATGTGATTGTTGTCCTTAGCACTTCATTAGTGCAGTGTTTCTCCACTTAAGCAATTTTAGCAAATGTGGACTTCACTTCCTGGAATTCCCTAGTCATTTTCATCTATTTGCTTCTTCTGTTTTCCACAGCTCTCACCTGTCCAGCCCACAGCCACTATGAGCCATGTACCAGAACTTGTGATTCCACCTGTGCCGCCTTGTCTAGTCCAAGTCAGTGTTCAGAGAACTGCTTTGAAGGCTGTGAGTGTGATGAGGACTATGTCTTTGATGGATCTCAATGTGTAACCATGAAGCAATGTGGCTGCACTTATCGCAGAGCCTACCTCAAGGTAATTTCTCTCTCCTTGATTTGGCCAAGAGCAGAAAGGGGCTATTTCTCATGAGATGGAGACTAGGAATGATTCCTGACAGACTACAGACTTACAACAGCTCCTTTAGTGACCGTTCAAAGTTACAAAGATGCTCAAAAAAGTGATTTATGACTATTTTTCAGTGTTATGAACTTTGCACCATTCCCACGGTCATGTGATCAAGACTCAGATATTTGGCAACTGGTTTATGTTTATGACGGTTGCAGTGTCCTGGGATCACGCAATCACTTTTTGCGACCTTTCGACAAGCTAAGTCAAGGGGCAAGCCAGATTCACTTAAGAACTGGGTTACTAACTTAACAACTGCAGTGATTCACTTAACAACTGTGACAAGAAATGTCAAAAAATGGGGCAAAACTCACTTAGCAAAGTCTCACTTATGGTTGCATAAGCGCATAAACACCATATATTTTTATGTGGTACTTATTTAATTATTTAATTTTATTTTTCAAATTTTTGAAACCGTCCATCTATCCCAATCTAACCAGGACCATCAAACAATAGCTATTATCTTAACTCTTCTGACCCCTCTTTCGATGCCCCTGATTATGCGACCTGCAACATGAATTTATGTCTACGATTTACATTAATTTCAAAATTGGAAGCAGCTGGGGAGGGAATGCTTTTCTTATGGTAACTGACTCTGGGACTTTGCTTAACAGATCGGTGAACACATTTACTCGAAGGGTTGCACAAAAAAATGCACCTGCCTGTCAGCAGGCCACCTCCAGTGTAAAGAAAGCAGCTGCAAGCTTGGAGAGACCTGTGCCCTTCGGGAAGGTGTGCGTGGCTGCGTGATGCTGGAAGCTCAATGCCAACTCACTGCCCAAGCACGTATCACTTCTTTCGATGGTGCCTCAGGGAGATATTCCTGCAGTGGAGTGTATGAAATGGCTTCTCTTTGTGACCAGAACTCTGCCTCCTGGTTCAGGCTGTTAGCAAGCATCGAAAAGGAGTATACGAAGGAGATGGTGGTTGGAAAATCTGTCTTCTTTTTCTTTCGAGGTGGCTTCATCCAGATTATAAACCGAGAAAGGTTTTGGGTAAGTGAAAATCAAGTGCAAAGGAAGAGATACTGGAACACTTAGTAGCCTTCAACATACATTCTTCAAAGTCTCTCCCCCCCACCCTTAGAATAGTCCTTCATAGATTCTAGCTAGAGAATGCAAAAGGCACTTGTGAGCTGATAGGACAATTCATACTTTACCCTTAATCATTTTATATATTTTAATAATAGCATTGCATTTTAAATTTGGTAGTAATTTAATAGAAGATAAAGTGTCCCTTGAGTCAAGCAAGATTCTGGTTGAATTAATGGACCCTCTTCTCTTGTACTGAAAATGTTGCCACTGCCATCTTCAGGAAGGCTCTTTGATATTTCAGTAAAGGCGCAGTTGTAAGATTCTCTGGGAAAATCTTTTGAATTACTTAAAAAACATTTTATTATAGAATAAAATACAAAAGCAAATAGTAGAAGACTGTGGGGAGGAGAAGGGGAAAGAAAAATAAGGAGGAGAGAGAGAGAAAGATTAACTTCTGACTTCCTCTGTTGGAATAGAATAAAGCCTCAAACATTACTTTTTTCATAATATTACGAACTAGCCATTTCTATAATGATAAATCTAACCAGTAAAACACAAAATAAAAATTTCATTTTTTTCCACCTCAAGGAAATTCTTTTCACTTACCAACCAAGTTGCCATCGCTTATCTTTCAAATATCGACAATAATAGTTAGGAACAAGTATAAATGAATCAGTTGACACCTGATGAAAATGTATGCAGATGTTTTGGCAAAAAAATGGGGAGATACCTAATATCTTCTTTTCTTTCTACACAGCTGCTGTCTACAAGACATATAATCTCTTGCAAAAGGTTTTGAAATTAAGATGAGGACTATTTGAGTAGATTTAAAAGAAGAAAACAAACATTTAAAAATGGATGCAGGGATGTTTTCAGGTTGCTAACTCTTTTCCTACCTCAATCATGTTTTCCAGGTAAATGGTCAGAAAATAACGCTGCCATATGACAACAGCCCTGTGTCCATGAGGAAAATTGAAGATAAAATTGTTATTGACCATGATTCTCAAGTGCAAGTTTATCTCCATCCTGACGGGATGGTGACAATGGCAGCCAAGGAGACCCTCAGAGGGAAGCTGTGTGCCGCCTGTGGAAACTTCAACAAGGACCATTTGGATGACT
>JAPKID020007526.1:0-10238 GCA_026931265.2 Tropidonophis doriae | reverse complement strand
CTCCTCCTCTTCCCCCCTGCCCTATCTCCTATCCCTCTCTTCTTCCCTTACCTCTCTCCTCCACATTCTTCTCATTTACTTGGTGTATTTCAGACTCTGAGAGAGCTCCATTTTATGTTGATGGTATTTATAATTCCATTTCAATATACATCTTTAATTTTAACATATATCTTCCTCCTCCTTTTTTAAAATAAAAAAGTATACATATGTCGTAATTATATTTTTTAAAAACCCCAGACTCTTATATCATTCTGTGTAGCAATATTTCCCTCATAATTATTATTCTGTACTATTTTACTTATATTCTATCTTACATTTCCCCCTCTTTTTAATTATGTGGTTTTATGATTGTTTTATAATTTCTTAATCTTTTTTTCTCTTTAATGCTTTCTTATTCCTTTCCTCTTTCCTCTAGCCATTTGTACCATAAATTCCATACTAAATAATGCTCAGATTCTTCTTTGTCTTTTATTTCTTTTGTAAATCTGCCCATTTCAGCAAATTCTAATCCTTTTTTAATCACATTTTCTTCTGTTGGTTTATTTTTGTTTTTCCAATTTTGTGCATACATGATTCTTGCTGAAGTTATTGCATGTATTTAATTTTTTTCTCATAATTCCCTGTAATTTCTCTCTAATAGAATGAGTTCTGGTTTTAATTCTATTGATTGTGTGATTATCTCTTCCAGCCAGATTTTTATTCATATCCAATATCTTTTTGCTGCTATACACATCTACCACATATTATAAAATGTTCCGTGGCCTGGCTGCATTTAATAAGCACCCAGATTAACATTTTAAATTGCAGTAAATAATGGTATATTTTTAAAATCAGTTTTTCTTCTATCCCCTGTAAAATTTTGTCTAATTCTTGTAGTTCGTTGTAAAATCCATCTGTTTCTAATTTGTCCTTGTATCTAGTCTGTATCTGCATATACGACCACCAGTCTATATTCATTCCCTGATTTTTTAATTCCCTTGATTATTCAATAAATCTTCAGATCTTATTATTTTATTTATATCTAGTACATTTGGATAGATTAGTGCTTCTATAGTCAATAACAAATTGGAATTTTATTATAATGCTTTATTTTAATTTTTAGCCATGTTTGCAATAGAGCATTTCTAATTTGATGCCTTTGGAAAGAACTGTGTGTTTTATTTTTCCCATTGCAAATGAAAGCATGCCAGCCTTATTCTAGATTGTGGCCACAAAATATTTTTAAAAAGTCTTCAAACAATAATTGTTTTTTTTAGCAGTTGTTCTTAGCTCTGAATCACCATTTCTCTATTTATCAGGTTATTTGCCATCTCAATAAATAAGATTATATTGAAGATTACTAGAGAACTAAGTTGCTGGAGTGAATTAGCCAAAGTAGAAAAATTTGTAGCTGAGGTTACTTTTAGAAGAAGACTATATATACAAATACCTTATCTCAATACATTCTGTCTTTATAAACTAGAGTCAATATTATGTTGACTTACAACCCAAAATTGGTAGAGATTGCAACACAGGAATAACAAAATTTTGTTGTTCCATTAATACCATCCTTCTATATGTTATTTTTGACTTGTACACTTATACAAATTAGTAATCCAGCTTCCAAAGGCAAACACTCATAAAAATTAGCTATTAGCAGTTTGGGGGTGGCCAGGAGAATCAAAGTAAATGTCTATATGTAGTATGAAGACATTGATTGTGTTGAGGGCTGAATTAAATAGTATGCTCAAATAAATTAGATTTCTATATGCCATGCATTAAACATATTCTCATACACAGCAGAAAAATATAGCAGCAGCAATAGCAAGGTTAACTTCTAAGAGTTGTCATTTATATGCAATTTATGACAAATTTATGAAGTTGAAAATATTCCTTTATGCAATCCCTATTATATAAATTAGATGATTTATAAGATTAATATAGTTCTGCAGCTTTCAGATAATTAGAAACTTCCTTGTCTTCAACAATAGTTTATAGGATAAACAATGTACATATCAAAAAAGTTGTATAAAGTAGCTTGGAATATAGCTCATACTGATGTATTTTTAGACTTAGTGGTCAATCACTTTTTTTCAGCAGATATGATGTACATTCAATAGAATATACATTTTTTCACTGATACAAAACTCAAAACAATTACCTTCTAAAATTGTTCACTTTTTGAAACACTAGCTGATATCTGTTTCAAGAAAAAGAAAAAAGTAATGGCCCAGGACATTAAATGGCAAATATGAATTAAAGTCAGCTTGTGGTTTAATATTTTCAATGTGTTATTATTAAGGTGACCAGACGTCCTGCTTTCGGTGTGACAATCACACTTTCAAAGAATTAGTCCCGCCTCCTGCGGCCTCATCAAAATGTCCCTCTTTTTGCCTGTGGCGGCAGCGGGCAGGTGGCGAGCGCTCTGCACGTGCTCAGACAGAGGCATGGGGTGCGGGTAGGAAGCGGTGGGTTGGCGGGCAGGCAAGGGAGGGCTGGTGAGGGAGGAGCCAGACAGGCAGCAGAAGAGGAGAGCGGCCCTGAAGTTTGTGCTGCACTGCCCTGCCCTGAGAGCGGCCGGCCGGAAGCCCCACCGCCACCACCTCCTCGCCCGGCTCGTCCCAGGCACCCATGGTGAGATGGGTGGCCGGAGGGGGGAGAGCACACTCTGGAGTGGCACGCACCTGAGCAGAGGACATTGGGGCAGGGGCAGGCTACCACCCACCCCTGCGGGGCTGTCTTTACAGGCAGCTGTGGTGGCCCGGCCGGGCGGTGCTGAAAGTCGCTGGCTCGGACGGGAAGGGGGAAGGTGGCCAGAGGCGGCCACTTTCAGCTTGGCCCATCACTCCGGTGTGATTGGCTGACAGAAGCTGGTTCAGGCTGCCTTCCTCCTCCAGCCGCAGCCGGCTGCTCTCAGTGCCGCCGGGCAGGGCTGCCACCACCGTCTTTAAAGAGGGCCCCGCAGGGGCGGGTGGGAGCATGCCCCTGCCCCGACGCCCTCTGCACAGGCGTGGGCCATGCTAGAGCGTGTGCCCGGCCCCCCCCCCCCTGCCATTGACGGTGTCCTGCTTTGGGAGTTTGAAAATCTGGTCACCTTAGTTATTAGGTGCTACCAAACTATACTGAACTATATCAATTGTTGTATCTATCAGAAATGGGGAATTAAAACACATACAAGTTATTTGGGGCGGCACAGGGGATTTGATGGGATGAGGAGTGGAAGTGAAAAAAGAATAGTAGTATGTGCTTTTAAGAGCAGAATATCAGTAAATCATTACAATTAGCACTATAACAACTTGTTCTTTTTTATTATGGATCTGTGGGAAACTACCTTAGAAAGTTTTCTGGGGTGCCAGGCTTTTCAGCATGGGGTTTTAGATATACATATACATACATTATACATATAAATATACCTACTCATACACATACATATGTATATTTTATATATTATTTTATATATTAAAAGCCATGAGAAAATGAAATCCATCCATAAAACTATATCATATTTACATATTGTTTTTATTCTTGGGTTATGAGCACATGGAATATGGTTTAAGATAGATAACTACTGTATATAAAAGTTTTAAATAAACAAAGAAAATGAGCAACCTCTATGAGTTCACTGCTCAAATAAATACTTTGACCTGAACCATAATATAAATCAGAACCAAATTATTTCTACTTTTCCATTTTAATACTGATGTTACCAAAAATGAAGAGTTATATTTACAAATTAGACATAATAACTGACCTTGGAAGTCTTCTAAAACATGATTTAAATAATAATACCAAATAAAATAATCATACATCAAATTAATTATTTGTTAAAAGAGAACAAAAATTAAGGTAACTGAGCAAGAACAGCTTTCATTCAATATAACATGGAATAGTTTTCTATTTTATCTTCTTTGTAAAAATGTCATCGATCATATAGATGGATATTTTTAATACTGCAGAAGTTAAGTAATAGATATACTTTAGATTATGGGAGGATGTAATATTTAAACCACTAAGTTTGAAATAATCATGTTCTTTGTTTTCCTTTAAAGCACTTAAAGAGAACATCACAGTTTTATAGCTCAACTAACACTTATTCATAGAATGTCATTAAAAATTACTCTAGAAATGGGTGGACATTAATTGCAGATTTATAATCACTTATATATTTGTCAGAGTTAAAAATATACTATTACTTCTTTAAGGAAAAAAAAGTTAACTGGTTGCATTTTCTGTATAAAAATCTTCCAAAGTTAATTGCTGACATAAGTTTGGCAACTATTCCTCTATCACTAAAAGGGATATGTAGAATTCAACTACTTAGCATTCTGATCAGCAATGCACAGCAGCAACATGACAACAAAGATTTTTTTTTAATTAGAAAAGCTCTTTTTCAGTGACTTCCCTGGGGGCTGAAAAGAATCCACCTTCTCAGCAGCATTAAAATAAATAAATAAAATAAATAAATAATAGACAGTATACTGGTACATGTAAAACCTTAATGCTAAGTAATTCTGCATTTTTTCAATAAATTATTTTTATTTTTGATATTATCTCAAAATAAATACAAGATTTCAAGATACAAATAAATAAAATTTCCAATTGTCAAAATATGACTGCGGTATAGTATAGTACATTCTTCAAAAGAAAGGAAGTACAAATTAGTGTATTCCTAGCCCATGTCACTTTCACGTGTTTTATCCACAAACAATTCTGTTTTTAAAGTGGTCTGGTAATTTATACCAGAATCTTTCAGACAGGCTTTATAATATTATTAGCTGCCATAAGCAATAATAAGGTTGACTCAGCCTTCCATCCTCCCGAGGTAGGTAAAATGAGGTCTCAAATTGTTGGGGGTAATATGCTGACTCTGTAAACTGCTTAGAGAGAGCTGTAAAAGCACTGTAAAGAAGTATGTAAATCTAAGTGCTATTGCTATAATGTTGAGATACACGTACACACACACACGTATGTATATATGTATGTATGTAGCATGGAGGGAAACAGATAAATCTAACTATCTGTTAAGCTACAATTATATCAAACACTTCTTTTTATTATTCTTATTCCTTCCACATTTTATTTCTCAACAACTTTTAGTCAAATGACAGTGCTTGGTTAAAATTATCATTTAGCAAGCTTGGTGACTTAATGGAGATTTAAACTTGCCATTAGTTCTAGCCCAATGTTCTTATTCAATGTTATTTATGTACTTATTTAGAACATACACACGCTGTAGTTGTTATACGCAGGAATAGTCAACTGAAATCAATCATTATCAAAAGGACATAAATTAATAAATTGCCAAACTGCTGCAAACTAGTAATCTCAGTTGTCTTTCCCTTCATAAAATACCTATTAATTTAAATTTGATATGGGATATAATCTAGTAGACTGGGACAACAAGCAGGATACAAGCAATGTGTTCCAATACTTTGCTGTTGCCTGTTCTACACTTCTAGATATGACTATGAAAATTATCCAATAGACTAACTTGTAATCTGCTCAGTTTATATTGTAGCAAGTACAGGACAATGTAGCAGCTATTAATTTAGATTAGTTTATACTTCAAAATACGAACAACAAAGACTTCAAATTAAATTAACTCACAGAGAGACAATATTAATGGTGTGGTGATTACACCAGGGACCCAAATGTATTTGGCCTGGTAGATCATAATCTATAGTGAAATCGAAAGAAGCGGTATGTTTTCTTTTTGGATCTATCTGATGTTTCAAGGTTGACTGGATATGTGCAGCTCAGTTAGATAGCTCAATGACTCAACAAAAAAGAAGTCTTTATAAAGCTTTCATAAAAGAAATTATTAGACTTGAATATATAATAGTATGTATAGCCTTTTCTATAGCTAGTGAACAACATTTTGGTTTGGTTTGCTGGTTTTAGCTAAGTGTGGCTAAACCAAAATTCAAACTGTGGGGACTAAAACAAGCACGTCAGAAGTTGCAGAGTGCAAGACTAGACTGGGTCCATTGCAATAACAATGCACCTCATTATTGCATCATTCCTGCCAAAGTAAATTGCCTTCAGAATGTTATGATACCTAGAAGGTTTAAAAAGGCAAGATTTGAAACGTGGATTACATGTATGAAATGGGTTTTATAATTTATAGTTCCTTTTTTATTTACTTTATTTATATATTTATATGTTTGTTTGTTTGTTTGTTTAGCTCACATTAAGAGCTCTTTTGTTAACTGTACTAAAACAGCTCTGTTCTGGAACCTCTCATTACAAGCTTTCTTAGTTCTACTCCTGCATTAAGTTTGACAAGAACAGCAATAACAATAGTTGGTAAACTGGTTTTTCAATATTAGGTATCTTTTCTTTATAGCCATAAACTACTTAAGACATTCTATTTTATATACATTGATGTAAAAAACTTTCACATAACTAGTTGATCTTTTATTACTTATTTTAGATACAAATACTGCATCAATGAAAAAAACAACAACCCAAAGCTGTGCAGCCATTTAAGTATACATATATGTATGTATGTGTTATAAAAGCAAACACATCAAAATCTCTAACTTCCTTAGATGAAAACTAACTATAATAAAACTACATAAAGGCTGAACACAATAAAAATAAAGATAAATGCCATAAAAGTATCATTTCATTACCTGTGATATTTAAATGCCTACAAATTATCATCCTGATTCATGGTCATTCATCAGAGACCTCCACAATTTCATGAAATGAAATGAAAGCAAGTTAACTCTCTCAGAACAGATTGTGATGGGACCAAATTTGATGTGCTAGGATAAATCCATGTTTTTATGTTATAAACATATAGTAATTTAAAGGTGGAAAAATAAAATTCCTTATATTTGGAAATGGGTAGAAAAATACTGCCTATGATTAAATTCAAATATATTAATGAAAATATAAATCTAGAGAGTTCCAATTATTTATTCAGCAATATATAGAATCTAGTATCTAATTTTATTTAGAATTGAGATATTGAAATATAACAAGAATAAGTATTCTTGTTTTAAAAATAAGTTTTAAAAATCAACAAACAACATTTTGTAATAATCCCACATGCACTCAAAATTTATGAGGTGAAATAGCCATAAATATCAAATGTAAATCTATGGAATGATCTATTCAAGCGCTTAGCAATCATTGGAATCAAAGCTTAGAACTGCCATAAATGGCACAATGCCATTTAATATCCAATCACTCAGCCCAAATGCTTGAATAGCTGGCAACATGATTTGAATACTGATTTGAATGATAATATAAAACCATAACCTAAGGCATAAAGCTTGCATTTTTGTGCAAATTTCTATTTCCTAAAATGCTATACATTATCTCTGATGTCAACAAATTCAGACTATGAAAGACGGACATTCCCAGAAATGAATTACTATTTCATTTCATAGCTTTCCTTTGATGCTTATAAACTTTTCATTTTACTGTAAATATGGGATGGAGATAAGAGATACATGTATTTAATATGAACAAAGATCACCAAAAGAACTGCATTCAAAAAATTATAACAATTGGAGATTAAAGAACTAGTGCACAGATGAAAAAAATCCGTAACTACCCAGATTATGTTGAACTAAAATAATTAGCATTCATCATCACTGGTCCTGTTGGCTGAATTGCCTGTGAATTATAATTCACAAAATATTATTGAAGAATGTATTCTTCATATTTGGAGAACTATCAGTTCCTCTCTCCAGCTTGATCCCTAATACTATAGGAATTCTTTCTTGGGGGAAAAACAAAACAAAATAGATTTTAATTCAATTTACATTCTTTGGGATCCTTAAGTGTTCTGTGACCTTTCTTGTTTTCTTGCATACATTTTATTATTCAAACAGGTGACATCATCAGTGCTAGATGGGATAGGGTTTGTTCTCTGTTTATATATAAGCGGTTTGGCATGCAAATGTTGGTGGGACTGTTCTTGGTAATTCATTGATTAGACTGCTATTTACTGAGTTAGTAGTTCTTTGATCAGGATATTGTTTATTGCTTGGTGTTGATATCTGTTTATCTGGTTATTGGTCAGGAGGTGTTGTGATATTTGAGTGTCTCTTTTGAATGATAGGTAGTTGTTCTTTATCTCTTCTTACCTGTTGATGGCTGTTTTGTCTAGATGCCAGGTTTCCAGGAAATCTGTAGCGTTTTTGAATTTAGCTTAGTTTAGGATGCTCAGTATATCCAAGTGGAAACTATGTCTGTCCATGTGTTGTGCTATTAAGGAGTTTTCATCATGTTTTTGACTGCTAGTTGGTTTTCATAGAGTACTTTGCTAGTCTTTTGCCCACTTGTTCTACACAGTGACTGTTATAGTCCTTACACTTTATACTGTTGATGACTCCTCTTTTTTTCTTCTGATGATACTTAAAATGGTTTAAACATTTGGTTTACTTAAAATGTTTTGCAGGGTTTGGGTTGGTTTGCATGCTACGGAGTGTTACCATGTGACTGTAATAGTCTATTGGTTGTTTCTGAGAAGTTTTTACTTTATGGCAGTGTTATCTTTTCAACAGCTTGTGTGGGTTGAGAAGTCAGGCATTTTTTGATAAAATTGTATGAATATTCATTTTGTTGTAAAATGTTGTGTAGATGATCTGTTTCATCATCCAAGTTCAGAAAGCACTGAAGACTCCCACAGCTAAACCCATTGCCTTGTTAGTATCAGTTATTCCTCCAGCAGATTTTATTCTGGTAAGAAGCAGCTTTTATTTCCTCGACAACACAAAGTGTACCAGTTTAACATGTACATTCCATGCAAGAAAGTTAATGTGACTAATCTGAATTCCAGTAGTGTAACACAATTAGCTCCATATCTAGAATATAGTGGCAGATTTTATGTTGTTCA
Source organism: Tropidonophis doriae (assembly GCA_026931265.2). Classification (NCBI taxonomy): domain Eukaryota; kingdom Metazoa; phylum Chordata; class Lepidosauria; order Squamata; family Natricidae; genus Tropidonophis; species Tropidonophis doriae. The sequence continues at coordinate 1,405 of JAPKID020007526.1, read as the reverse complement.
AGGTTAACACTGCTTAAAAAAGGTTTCATTTTGGAGAGGGGGGGGGAGAGGAATCAATTATCTTCATTGCTGTGTTTATTTGATAAAAATCTTTTGTGGATTTGTAAAATTATTTCCAAATCTTTCTCCATGTTTGCTAGTGTTTTAAAGAGCATAATTTTGGTTCCTCTCAAATGGGTTTTTCAGGGAAAAATCAAATGCTGACAAATGCAGCTAGTTGATTGGGACACATGTTCTTCAAAAGTGATATTTTCTTCCAAACAGAAAATGTTCATTTTCACATCAAATATGTTGTAAATAGAAAACAATATAGTGTTTGGATTTGGCCCACTCGGTTTTGATTTATATATGTTTTTCTCTCTGTGTGTGAAAACATCGAAATTGGTTTTGATATGTAACAATACATAAGTGTATCTGGGGACAGATGACAGCTAGAAGTTATATTACAAAACAACGGCCATGATAAAAGCTAAACAACTAAGTCTAATTAAATATCTCAAATGAGACACCCCTTTTACAAGATTTATTGTTATTTCTCAAAGTTGAGGGTAGAAAACAGCCATTTGGCTCTAGGAGGAGTATCCTCCCTCTGGATCAAGCCCTCTGGTCCTGTGTCATCTTTCCTGTGATTATGGTTACATAATACCTTTTGCTGCCATCGCCCATATTCTTGGAAATCAGGTTGCCCTTGCTTTTTATCCTTCTATTTAATATCAACTTGTGAGATTATGAAAATACCAGGTTTGGACACTGGAATATTGGACAGTCAGGCACTGTAATAATGTTAGTGATAATGTTAATAGTCGCCATTGTCATCATCATCATCATCATCATCATCATCATCAAACAAAGAACTACAACAAAAAATTAGCACCACAATTGTATTGCTCTATTATGCTCTTATTGTGTTCAAATCAATTACCCATACACTTATCTAAATCAACAACCTTTCCATTCAAAAATTGCTTTTCTCTTCTCTCTGGAAATTTATTGGATCTGATTCTGCATCCTCCTTATCTTCAAATATCAGAAAGGAGATGTAGTATACACACCATGACAGTTTATGCTCTCACCAAATGTTGCATTTTCCTGTTTCTCCTGGAAAGTAGCTCATAAACCCCTTGTGACTTTTTTCCATTCTTCACCTTGCCTACATCTTGCAGTGATATATTCTATAAGGTGTTTGCACCTCCCTGACCTTTTGTCTTAACAACAAAAGTTTTAACCAGCCATTCATCTCCCTCTCTCCCTGCTCCCCCCCCCCCCGCTCTCATACACACACCTCTGGATACAGAGGTTTCTAATTCATTCCCCCAATCCATTTAAATCTTGGATTTATAATTATTATCTTTTTCTTTATCTTCTGCAGGTTTGTGAGATAATGAATGAGGTCTTTTGCCTATGT
>JAPKID020007525.1:0-10238 GCA_026931265.2 Tropidonophis doriae | reverse complement strand
CATCTTTCCAAGCAGCCTCCATGTCTCCAGTGTCTTTTTCCCCACTTGGAGCCGAACCCAGAAGGACATTCCTTCCATCAGCATGAACAGAGAATATAAGATTTTTAAACAGACAACACATCAACAACTTTTTGCATATATTTATAGAATTGTTTAGTATGCAAATCTTTTTTTATTTTTCTATACTATATTCGTTATTTTATTTTTATTTTCCAGTTAAATATTACTGGTTATCCAGTATTATTTAACTACTACAGCTACTTCTATCTCTTTCCCTTCTCCCTCTTCCCTCTCCTCTCTGTTCCTTTAGAGTTTTATTTACTGTTCATATAATGAAGTAGCCAGTTATCTCTTTATGTACTTGCATTGTACCAGAACAATACACTATGTACTATTTAACCAGAAAGCAAATTACTGTACAACTAAATGCCTATCAAATTGCAATTCTATTTGTGTACATAGGTCTCGTGTTTTATTAGGAGTTGGAATTTACCACTTGTGGTACTCACAGATGAAATTAATTGAAATATAATTTAGAAATAATAAAAATAAATAGTTCTGTCCTACCTTTGGCATGGTGTCCAGTTCTGAATACCACATTTTAAGAAGGATTTAGGGAAACCAAAAGTGATAGAAAGAAAAGCAATAAGGATAATCTTGGGATTAGAAACTAAGATATGAGGACATATCTGTAAAATGCCTATTGAAGGGCATAGGATAGCCTTCTAGCACCAAAAGCGTGTCACACAGCAGACAATTAGAACTTGTTTTCTTGTTCCAGTATGCAGGACATAAAATAATGATCTTACTATAATGGCAAGCGGATTCCAGTTAAATGTTTACAGAAATGTTCTAATGGTATGAAGAGTTACACAGTAATTCATAGAGAGGAATTCCTCTCACTGGATAATTTCAGGAAGAGGCTGGATAGACCTTAGGCCAGATATGACTTTTATCTGGAGAATGGACTTGAAGGCCTGCAAACCCTTTTGAAATCTATGACCTTATATCCCTTAATTTTGGGGGGGAGTCCTATCTACATGACTTAAACAGTTGAAGCCATATTATTTAACTTTGTCCTTTTAACAATGACAATCACGCTTCACAGTTTTATTTGAAAATGAAATTCAAAAGCAGCAGGTGACTCAGATAGGGATTCAAAAATTTTGATGCTTTGTACTTTTGCTGATTCTTGTGGTTTACTTTTATTCTAGATGGTTGTTAGTCCACCAAAGGGAAAGCCAAAAAGCAAGCACATTCTGTAAGATAATGATAATGATAATGATGATAATATAGTAAAAGATCAAACCTAAGTATTAAAATCTTGCAACTTTCTCATCCAATCAAATTATAATTCATATATTGGTATTAACAATCGCAAGTAAATAAAATTGACATCTCATTTTACTGGGGTTTAAGTATAATTTTAAGTTTCAGTTCCACACAAAATTTAGCTATTTTTTAACTTAGTTAATTCATTTCTCCACATTATTATAATGGTAGTTTTGTTAAATAACCTTTCATTCTGGATAATTAGATTTTTTGCATATGCTTTACACAAAATAGTGTAGCTTGTAGCCAAATGTTATGCTCTAATCATAAATAAAAATATTGATATAGTATTAATGAGACACTTTTAAAGTTATGCAAGAACTTAAAATTTAAAATTCAAAACAGAAAACAGTTAATAGGGAGAAACCAAATGTGGCTCTTTCAATGTCACAAGCTGAGGTTTAGTTAGAGTATTAACAGAGTGGTAAGATGCTAGAGGATTTTCACACTCAACTATGCATAATCAACAATATTAAATAATACACAACTTCAGCAATTATGGATTTTAAAAATATATGAGATTACTGTTGCCACAGTAATAATATTGATCTTCTCTTGGTAAAGCCACTTTTCACTCTTGGTAATCGTCTAAAACAAACCATTCCTTTCCTTTCCTATCCTTATCATTTCTTTTATTAAAAGTTCACTTCAATGAGACCACAGCAAATCCAAAAGCAACCATGTTCATTCTATGGAAGTCCAGTCTATGAATTTCATATTCAGAATGGGTCAAAGCTTTGAACTAAGAGAATCAAAACATAGAAAGAAATTACCTTTCTGCAAAAAAGGTTGATCGTTTTTAAATACAATTTCAGACAGGCTAACATTATTGCTTGGATTATGCAGCTTCAAACAATTTTTCAGAGCAATGATGGTTTTTCCAAAGGCATTTCTGAGTTTATCTCTGAAGATTTTCTTTCTTGGCCATCCTTATTTGAACCCTGGACAGCAGCTGCAGCAACTACAAAGAAAGAAACAATATAAAACAGTGTAAGGATTGTACATGTCTTTGCTTCTGTGCACTTCAGCATCTTTTGCCAGAAGGAGCAGGACAGGGTTCCCAGTTTCCAATTCCCAGCATCAATCTACAGTGGGGCAAAAAAGTATTTAGTCAGCCACCAATTGTGCAGGTTCTTAAAAAGATGAGAGAAGTCTGTAATTGTCGTCATAAGTATACTTCAATTATGAGAGACAAAATAAGAAAAAAACATGCAGAAAATCACATTGTCTGATTTTTAAACAATTTATTTGCAAATTATGGTGGAAAATAAGTATTTGGTCAATATCAAAACTCCATCTCAATACTTTGTTATATATCTTTTGTTGGCAATGACAGAGGGCAAATGTTTCCTGTAAGTCTTCACAGGGTTTTCACACACTGTTGCTGGTATTTTTGCCCATTCCTCCATGCAGATCTCCTCTACAGCAGTGATGTTTTGGGGCTGTCGCTGGGCAACACGGACCTTCAACTCCCTCCAAAGGTTTTCTATGAGGTTAAGATCTGGAGACTGGCTAGGCTACTCCAGGACCTTGGTATGCTTCTTACAAAGCCACTCCTTCGTTGCCCGGGCAGTGTGTTTGGAATCATTGTCCTGCTGAAAGACCCAGCCACATTTCATCTTCAATGCCCTTGTTGATGGAAGGAACCTTTCACTCAAAATCTCACGATATATGGCCCCATTCATACTTCCCTTTACACGGATCAGTCATCCTGGTCCCTGTGCAGAAAAACGGCCCCAAAGCATGATGTTTCTGCCCCCATACTTCACCGTAAGTATGGTGTTCTTTGGATGCAACTCAGCATTCTCCCTCTTCCAAACACGACGAGTTGAGTTTTTACCAAAAAGTTCTACTTGTGTCTGACCATATGATAGTCTCCCAATTCTCTTCTGGATCATCCAAATGCTCTCTAGCAAACTTCAGGTTGGCCCGGACACGTACTGGCTTAAGCAGGGGGACATGTCTGGCACTGCAGGATTTGAGTCCCTGGTGGCGTAGTGTGTTACTGATGGTAGCCTTTGTTACTTTGGTCCCAGCTCTCTGTGGGTCATTCACTAGGTCTCCCCATGTGGTTCTGGGATTTTTGCTCACCGTTCTTGTGATCATTTTGACCCCACGGGGTGAGATCTTGTGTGGAGCCCCAGATTGATGGAGATTATCAGTGGTCTTGTATGTCTTCCATTTTCTAAGGATTGCTCCCACAGTTGATTTCTTCACACCAAGCTGTTTGCCTATTGCAGATTCAGTCTTCCCAGTCTGTTGCAGGTCTACAATTTTGTTTCTGGTGTCCTTCAACAGCTCTTTGGTCTTGACCATAGTGGAGTTTGGAGTGTGTTTGTTTGAGGTTGTGGACAGGTGTCTTTTATACTGATAAAAATTCAAACAGGTACCATTCATATAGGTAATGAGTGGAGGACAGAGGAGCCTCTTAAAGAAGGTTACAGATCTGTGAGAGCCAGAGATCTTGCTTGTTTGTACTGTATTGTAGATGAACAAATACTTATTTTCCACCATAATTTGCAAATAAGTTCTTTAAAAATCAGACAATGTGATTTTCTGGATGTTTTTTTCTTATTTTATCTCTCATAGTTGGAGTGTACCTATAATGACAATTACAGGCTTTTCTCATCTTTTTAAGTGGGAGAACCTGCACAATTGGTGGCTGACTAAATACTTTTTTGCCCCACTGTAAATAAGATGATTCACTATCACTGTCCTATTGAGAATGTACTTTCAAAGTTTTCTTTGAATGTTCCAGGCTGTTGGAGAGCATGCTTCATTTCTTCTGATGACAGGCCAGCCCCCATTTACCCTCTCTGTATGCCTTTTGTTTTGTGTTCCTTTTATATTCCTCATCCTATCCTTGACACCAGATTCTCTTCAAGCTTCCAAGGAGACAAGGAGAATGGGAAACAAAAGCTGAGCTTTGCAACTTTAGTTGAGAAAGAAGAGGCTGTACTAATCTACTTTCACACAATACATATCCTGAAATGCATTTCATTTATTTGGAAAAGCTCATTTGGAAAAGCTCACTTTTCCTCATTGCAGCATTTAGAGAATTAGAATTGTTGCTTATTTTCAAATTTCTCTGCAATTCTTAGTTTTGAAGATACGGTATTTCTCTCCCAAATTGTTTTTATTTATTGAGATAATTGAAGGGTCTGACTCTTAATTGTACATAACCTCAGATCACTTGTCTAAAACTAAACCTATGTTTGAGATGACAGTTAAAAGCTTCAAATCACTAAATTACTTGGAAATAGAAGGTGAACTTCTTTCAGGGTTTTATCCACAGCCTGTTAAAGCTCACCAATTAACAAATAATGACCTTTTCCAACCAAATGCTCTTTATTTTGTTGGACTACAAGCTCCATAAGCATACTGATTGGGAACAATGACAACTATTGATGGCCAGTATTGTGGTCCCTAACAGAAGTCTCATATCCCCATTTCTGTTCTTATTGAATAACAAGCTAAATCGTTTATTGGCTTGAGAATAAATCATTTATTGTCAGTGTCAGCATTGAAAAACTCATTAATAAAAGGTACAAAGTAGTTCAAATTGAAAAAGGAAAAGTAGATTCAGCTTCTTCCTTTAGGAATCTATGGAATCCTGAAAAATTATAAATGAAGATGGTGAAAAATTAGTTTGGTAATAGCCTGACAATTTGAGAAAAAAAGGCAGTGTATGATCAGTACAACCATTTTTATCCATATCTTATAAACCCCAAACAAATTTTTGACTTTGAATAGTTTCAATATATTGGTTAAATGAAGTTGTTGCAAATAATTACAGTAAACTGTATATCTCCCCCCCCCCTTTTAAAGCAATAAATATATGATTACCAACAAGCAACAGTGAATAATATCTGAGAGAAGTTCTATTACATATATGTTGGCTTGGGACCTCTCACTAGACAGGATACTGTTTTTGTGTTTCCATGAAAGACCCATGAAAACTACCATATGTTTATGTACAGTTGATATGGTCCTGGTCTTCAGAACAAGGAAGATGTGAATAAAAGAGTGATTTACTCACACTAGTTTACAGAGGTCAGCAAAAATCAGCCACACCAGAAATTCATGCCTCTGGATGTTCTTCCATTCATCTGAATCCATTGGAAAGGAAGGTCTACAAGAGATAGACTATGGAATCTCAGATACCAAGACAAGCAAACAAAAGGAAGAGTTATTAATTTTCTGGATGAAGCTGAGAGGACACCCCCCCACCCCCAATTTATAGTTGCTTAAGCAACAAAAATATTAGGTCTAGGATTGTAGAGCATCTTTCAGTATGCAGAGCCCATTAGGGCATTTCATAATAGTTGTTTTTATTTAACAGCTATTTCTATCTACAGCATTTAGGAGAGGTTGATACTTATAATCAGTTACAATCATTTAATTTAATCTGTACTACAGAAAAAAACCCAATTCAAGGCCCTAAATTAAAAACGGTTATACTCCCTTTGTAAATAGCAAAGGTGGAGTTTATGCCTTGTTAAATTGTCTCTGTAAATGTACAAAATGTGTATTGTATTCTTCACTTTTATGACATATTGTTTTTAGTCTTTCCTGCCTTTTTTATTTTGCTTAATCAAACTGTTGATCAAAAATGAAAGTATATCAGAAAGAAGTCAGACTGAAACCAAGCTCATTCTATATGGGGACTGTTCTGATTTTAAAAAAAAAATCAAGAGGAATCTGATAGCATCTTCTCTGTAATAATGCATTTTATTAAAATGCCGTGGAATTTGTAGCAGCTTTGCTTGTCATACAGGAGAAAGATACTCCAGAAGAGACTGGAGAGATAAATGCCATTTTTAATGTCCCCAAAGGCATTAAAGGTGTATTCTTTCTCTCGCTGTACTTTAGCTATTTGAAATCTCATGGTGCAATGGGAGAAGCCAGGGAAACTTTAATCTGAAATTAGTATCTCCTATTGACCTCAAATAAATTTGGAATTCCCTGAAAAGTTAGAAAATAGAAGAAAAAGTAACACTAACTTAAAAATATAAAATGTTCTACAAAAGCTGGGTGAAACAACAAAAGCTTGAGAGGTGCTTTCTTAAAGGAGTTTCCGTGTGATCACAGCCATTGTAGCTTGCAGACCATAGTTTTCAAAGCCATTGTAGTAGTGGTTGAAATGCATTAATGCAGCCATAGATTTCCCACAATCAATGTTTATCTTTCCTAATGTTTGATTGGGGATTACAACAACAACTATAATCCAAAATAATTGGAGGTAACATGGTTAGTTAAGGCTAGTTTTGCTTTTAATCTGGAATGCAAACACTTCTCTTGTGATAAAAATAAAACAAAATCTTCAGGGGTTATCTTTACTCACCTCTGCTTTCCTATGATTTGCAAAAGCCATCCAACATAGTCCTTTGCTTCCTGGGTCTCTCCAGCTTCATTGCCTTGATTTCTTTCATCTGACATTGTGATATCAGCTTGTCTCTTGGATGGTTCAAGTTTGTTTCTGGGGTGCAGAGAGGTACAAGAAGGTTAACTTGGGAATTCTGAGGAGTGCCATTCCAATTTATAGCTACTAATTTATATTTGATTTTAGCTACAAGTTAAATGAAGAATACATATTTCTCCATTCTAATGTTATTTCCATAATAGGGCTGCAAGAATATTTTAAATTTCTGCATGCAGCCCTGCATTTTTCTGCATTTAATTCACTCCTCTATTATAATTTGCTTTCAGTCTAGAATAGACATTGATGATTCTCTCCCCTCCTTCCCACCCGGGCAAATATTTGTTTAAGATTTTGGGGTTTTGTTAAAATAACAAAATACTTCAGGAGGAATGGTAATGGTATTATATCCCATCAAGGACGGATACAGTGGATTTTTTTATATCATTTATGGAGGTTCAAGAGTGTCTTTAAAGGTTAAGAAAACGGTTAAAGATACATGTGGATTAGGATACCTATTTTATTTTATTTTTAATTGAAATCAATAATGTACCAATACTGCTCAGCAGATTGGAACCATTGAAACTTTGGGCTGCATCTGGTCCATGGCTTATATTTTATCCGTCCTTGTTATACTACTTCAGTTCTGAAAAACCTATCTGTCTTTATAGTTATCTATCTGATTTTACCATATTAACTTCCCTTTTATTTCTGAAAAGCTGACATAGCATCCAAAGAGGTTATTCCATTTAAGAGTCCTAATGACCTCAGCAGACATTTTTGTTCATTAATATGGCATTCCATCCATGAAGTTACACTAAAAATATGTGAATTCTTTCTTCCTTTAAAATATGTCCAGTGTAGTATTGGATGGGGATATTTTGTAAAGTTATAGCAATTAATCATAATTAGAGGTTGGTTTACCTTGAAGAATTTTCCTAAGGACTGAAATTCAGTTTAGCGTTCCAAAAAATCTGAGCTAATGCCAAGGTTAATTCCCACATATTCATTTTATTTTTCTTTATATACATGAATTATTTCTAGCAATTAATTGCATCAGGATGTAATTTGGAATGGTTCATAATAGTAATTATTTTTTAGTGCACTCATAAAATGAATTCATGTAAATTAGAACATTCAGTATAGATCTTGGACAGTAGTGTTATTTAGATAAGAATCTTGGGTAAAAAGTTGAGGAATTTATCAAGAGATGATTGCAAGGCCATGTAACTAGTAACTAAATCATTACATTAATTAAAATTTAAAATGGCTTTGCTACATGAGTGATTTTATCTCCAGGCTAAAGCAATGGATACCATAATTCATGCCAAAATGAAAAAATAATTCTAAACCTAAAGAGATGCTCAAACTTTCTAAAATGTTTAAAATTTGAGCCCAAGGATGTCACATAGTCTTTTATAAAGTTGCACAAGACTTCAGACATTTATAATTTTAATTGGAAAAGGCATTTGATTTAGTCGTATCCTAGACACTATCCAGAGAAATTGCAGATAACTTATATGATCACTCCTACTCTGACTATCTTGCTGAATCATAGTAAACATTTTTTTACAGAAGAAAAGCATATTGTACACATGCAATACACTATACATTTTTGTAAATTTTTGGTTTACAAATCACAGGTTTTTTAAAAAAAATTCATAACAACATCTAGACTCGTGATGACGAACCTGTGGCACATATGCCAGAGGTTGCACATTGGGCCCTCTCTGGGGGCATGCATGGCATCTCCAGCTGCTCTTCTGGTTTCCGGGATTCTCATACATACTGGCCAGCCGGTTTTTGCAGGTGCCTGAGTGCCAGAAAATGGCCCCCCAAACAGCCAAAAAAGTAGCCGTTTTCTGGGCCATTTTCAGGCCGTTTTCTGATGCTCCAGCTCCCATGAAGACCAGCTGGCCAGGGTGCATGCATGCACATTCTGGTTTGGGCACTCAGTGTCAAAAAGATTCGTCAACACTGATCTAGATATATGAAGGCATCAATTATCATAATGGATGGAAAATTACATGAATTGCACCACCAAGTTGTAGAATATTGCTACTAAACATACATTGTAGCCAAGGGTGGGTTGCTGTCGATGTTATTGCCGGTTCGGTGTGTGCGTGCTTTGCACATGTTTGCAATGTGCATGTGCAGTTGCCTGTAAATAGGTGTGCACATGGGCAGAACATTAAAAAATGCCCCCCCCCCAAAAAAAGCTGCCTTGACCAGGGAACCAGTTCTACTGGCGCAGCCAGTTCTGCGACCCAGGCCAACATTCCACAATCGGTTTGTGTGAACCGGTAGCAACCCACTTCTGATTTTAGCTGAAATTAGTCTTTTCCCCCTTAAATTCATTTCTCCAATGTTACGGAATATTTTACAGTATATTCAACTAGCTCATTTTTAACACTGCTATGAAGTAGAAAAACAATAATGAGCTTCTTACATGATTTTTCCTTATGCATGTACTCAATCTTTCAAGCTACGGATTGATGAATATATTTCTTCTCCTCGATAAATCAAAACAATCTGTGAAATTGACTTACTCATTCTTGTTCTCCCTATGGTTCAAGAGCCACTCCACAAAGTTCTTCTTCAGCATGTTGTCCAAAGTTCGACTATAATCACTTGCTAAGGTTCCCTCAGAATACCGTTTTTGCAGAAATGTGGAGTTTCTTAGATTTTCCATAAGAATATAGAGGAAAGCACATGGGTCAAGTTTACATATTGCATCAAGATATGGTCTGCATAACTATGGTTTCCTGAATAAATGCTATTTGATTGGGTTTGCCCTCCACGATAAGCTAAAACTAACCCTGTATGCTGAGCACTGTGACTGACCCTAATCAAATATGTACTTGTATGTATGTGAGAAATCAGTTTCTCTTTTCCATTTAGAGAGCTGTCTTCTAACAATTTATTGATTCAACATGGTTTGTCATATTAGGAATGCATGCAGGGGAAGTATCAAAAGAGAAAACTATTTGGAAAACTTCAAATGATCATTTGGAAAACCATCTGAATTTAGGTTTAAGATCTGAGATCTATACTACATTTTCATCCAGAGATGTTGAGAATTAGCATACAATAATAATAATTATGATGATGATTTCTTTTTAATTTAAGTATCCTTTAAGTCAATATTTCAATGTGACAAAAAATAATCTGCAGATTTGCAATAGTCTCAAACAAAATTGTGTATTCCAAAAGGCAGAAAAACTGGAAAGAATGCAGAGAAGATCAATAAAGATACCGTATTTTTTGGAGTATAAGACGCACCGGAGTATAAGACGCATCCAGGTTCTGAAGAGGCAATTTTTTTTAAACAAAATAGGTAGGTAGAGAGAGGGTAGAGAGGGAAAGAGAGAGAAATACTGTAGGTAGGTAGAGAGAGAGAGAGAGAGTACTTAGGTAGGTAGATAAAGGGATAGGGAGAGAGAGAGAGAAATACAGTAGGTAGGTAAGTAGGGAGAGAGAGTGTGTG
>JAPKID020007524.1:0-10238 GCA_026931265.2 Tropidonophis doriae | reverse complement strand
CAGAAACAGAGCGGAGAGGTGGGAGGCAGCATGTTCGAAAAATGTCATTCATTAAAAAATTAATTAAAAAAAGAACTAGTGTTGCCTCGGAAGTGGGGGGTAGTCTTATATGGCGAATATAGGCCTAAACCTATTTTTTAACTGCAAAATTAGGGGGTTGTCTTATAAGCCCGGTCGTCTTATACGCCGGAAAATACGGTAATCATAGTCTTTCTGTCTGTAGTGAGTCATAATAATCACAAGTTGATTTTCACTTTAAGTGAGCAGCTGATCTGATTCACTTTCATGTCAGCATCAAGGAGTTAACATTTTGTAAAGAACATGGTTACTACTCCCTCTTTGCTATGTCATTTAACTACTATTATTTGTAAGATTTCAATTTATATGCCCATATGAGGGAGGACTCAATTCAAATGAAGATGAAGGAAGACTCAATTCAGCCTTTCAAACCTGGCATTCTCCCCAAGTTTTAATACTGTACAATAGCTCTACCAAAACAACTGAAAGGTGCCAGATTGGAGAAGGCTACATATCATCTGTGGGCCTGTGGTTGCCTCGGCCTGCGACTCGACTGAGGACCTAGTGGCCACCTGGTATCGGGCGGCCACTGGGGCCTTGGACCAAGTCGCGCCTATGCGGCCTCTCTTGTGGCAACGTCTCACCTGGGCTCCCTGGTTCTCCGAGGAGCTGAGGGAGATGAAACACCGCAAGCGATGCCTAGAGGGTAGGTGGAGAGCTTCCCGATCCGAATCCGATCGAACACTGGTAAGAGCATTTTTGAAGACTTACCTAGTGGCAATTGGGGTGGCCAAATGTCAACATTGTGCCACCCTGATCGTCTCTGCAGATAATCGCCCAGCGGCCCTGTTTGGGGTAACCCGCTCCCTCCTTCAACAGAGGCCGCAGGAAGCCCCTTTGCAGGGCCGGGCAGAGAAATTCGGGGATTATCTGCTAGAGAAAATCATTCGGATCCGGAACGAGCTGCCCTCCACTGACAGTGTCCCAGAGGAGCCACCAGTGGCCAGTCTTGAGACCATTCTGTGGGAGGAATTTGACTTTGTTGCTGCCGAAGATATGGACAGGTTGCTGAGGAGGCTTAAGGCCACCACATGTTTGTTGGACCCGTGTCCCTCCTGGCTTGTACTGGCATCCTGGGAGGTGACACGAAGCTGGCTCCAGGGCATTGTCAACGCTTCTTTGAGGGAGGGGTACTTGCCTTCCGCCTTGAAAGAGGCGGTGATGAGACCCCTCCTCAAGAAGCCGTCCCTGTATCCAGCTTTATTGGAGAACTATCGTCCAGTCTCCAACCTTCATTTTCTTTTTTTCTTTTTTTCTTTTTTTTTTTCACAGGTGTCAAACTTCAGAATATGATATAGCATAAGGCAAACTCTCAGTATCTGAAAGAAAAATAAATTCACTACCACAATATTGATGTGGTCTGCACATAATGAAATGTGTGTAGAAATGAAGACAGAATTAAATATGTTTTGACATTTATATTCAAATAAAAGTAAGGAAACAAAACTCTACCTTAATCCAGCTATACAAAACAAACGTGGGGTATTGGGAGCTATGCATTACATTGTCTCTTCTACTTTTGGCCTGCAAAGATCAAGGCATGATGTTTTTATGCCTTATGCTTCCAATTATTATCCTGACGACCTTGGAGAAGGTTTTGATTTTGCCTTGATTTGATTTCAGTTTTTCTACATTTAACCCCATTAAATGAAGAGGAGTGTGAGACTGCAGCAATTATTGTGGATCAGAGTCAAAGTGATTTGCATAAACTGGGATCTGACAGTGTATTTTAATTGGTTCATACAATTCTGTGTACAGAAGGCAGCTCAGAAGTATGCATGAAGTCAGTTGAGTGTATTTAGCTTGGCTCAATACTACTGTATGGCTTTATGCCAACAAAGCTTTTGTAATGCATCCCTCTCCTCATTTTAATAACTGTCATTTTCTAAGTGCATTACCTCATTTTCTGGCTGTCAGCCAGATACATTCTGATATAAAAGGGGGAAACAGGAGAGAAAGATGTTTTGCTTTGTATCTATCCCTCCATATTTTTTCATTAAAAAAGGCGACTGTTTAAGAAGCAATCAATATTCTAAGTATCCATTGGGAGAAGTTAAAACAGTTCATGACAGGAATTGCATTTTAATGAGTAGCAAAGTTTAATTCCAACCGAAATGACTTAATGCTTCCTTGTTTTCCTTCTCCATTTTACAGCCTGGGTGCATGGTGACCCAAGAAAAGTAGCCTATCCAACTGATAGCTATGGGCAGTTCTGTGGTCAAAAAGATACACCGAATGAGTAAGTACTGGATTCTTTTGCATCTGTGTCCTTGTCACATGCACCAGAACTATTCATTTTCTATTTTTTGCAGATGTCTTACTGAAAGCGTGCAGGTGGCTTCTGCTTCATTCACTGGGTTTTTAAAATTGGGATTCCAATTAAGATTTATTTTTTTAAAAAACCCTCAGACTTCAAAGCAAGTCATTGCTCAGCCCAGACACTGTCTGTCACTTAGATATGTAACTGTTACATCATGAATCCAAGTGACTGTAAACCTAAGATGCATTGGGTCTGATTAGCCAACATAAATTGAATGCTTAAATAAGATGTCAAGTGAGAAATTGTTATGTCATTCTGAGAGAAAAGTAATTTCTAAGCACAGCTGACTGCTTCCTATTTCTGTAAGTTTGTCATGTTTTATTCAGGCAGTATCATATGCCAGAAGCTGAAACTGGCAGGAATGCTCTCTTGCTTGCTTAAATTGATACATATGGCAAACATTTAGGTTGTCAGGGGCTGCAACTCTGCTTCCCAACCTTCCCAAAGGCTTAAAGGAAGCCATGATTATGTCACTAGAGATAGGATTAAAGATGTCTACTCCATTTTTGCTGGGATTTGGTATGGAAATGGGAACTAGACACATGTAGAAAGCAAATTCATTCCAACCCTAAAATTACCCCCCCCCCACCAATAATGTGATATATGTTGAAATGATGTAATAAGCAGACCATGGAAGGAATTTTTGAAGAGCCAAACAGGAGCAATTGATACAGTACATCAAGAGTTCTTGAAAATCCTGGATTAATATAATGTGTACAAAAAGTTATTATATATTTATTTTATTTATTTGTATTCCATTTTTATTGTTTTTACAAGTAACTCAAAATGACAAACATATTCAGCACACCTCCCTCCTTCTATTTTCCCCACAACAACCCTGTGAGGTTGGTTAGGCTGAGAAAGAGTGACTGGCCCAAAGTCACCCAAATGGCTTTCATGGCTCAGACAAGATTTGTATCTGTTTGCTTCAGGACATTCGGTTATTCAATAATACACTTGTTTCTTTGTATTTATAGGGGCTATAAACAAGTGGCATTTTAATATAATTTTCCTTAAAGTATAATAAGTCTGTAGCATGATACA
Organism: Tropidonophis doriae; assembly: GCA_026931265.2. Lineage (NCBI taxonomy): Eukaryota > Metazoa > Chordata > Lepidosauria > Squamata > Natricidae > Tropidonophis > Tropidonophis doriae. Next base: position 6,796 of record JAPKID020007524.1, on the reverse strand, counting down.
TCAGCCTTCTAGAACTTGGCAGACTCCATATATATTAGTATATGTGAAGATTGTACTATAAATCATTTGGACCCATTTTCAGCACTCATCAAGCCTTATCTGCGTATTTCATTCTTTTTTGAATTACAACTTTAAAATTCATTATGTATGAAGATATTGGTAAGCTAGTTGGGAGGCAAAAATAAAAATTTCATGTAAAAAAGCTTTTATGAAATTTGACCGGTTGCTGATATGGATTAAAGATTTATGGTTTATAAAACCCAGAAGCTGCCTCTAATTCATATCTTGAGAGTAGTTAAATTTGAAGAGACATGCTAATCTTTATATTACTGCTATTTGAAGTGCTTTGGCATAGAGCAATAAAATGTAAATAATAGTTCCAATGGTTCAACAAATTCTATACAGGATAAATATTTTAGAATATTTGATGTTTTGAAACAATTCCAACATTTGTAGTTTTTCAGGAAGGGATGCTATTGAACTAAAATAACAGGATTAATTCCATCTTGGGTTAAGTACATTGTGAGGGAACTTATTTATGTCATTTTATCTCCTTGTTAATCTCCATATAAACCAATATTCCCTTTGCATTTAGAAGACAATACTGCAATAGTCTGAAAAAGAAGCCACGGCTTTACTCTTCTGTAGTGCTTTCTCGGTATTATCAGCAAATAGAAAACACTTCAATTCCAATTAGATTGCCACTCAGCTGTATGAATTTCATTGCAGTGTGCATTTGTAATCTATCCATCTGAACTTCAATTTTAAAGAGTCCTAGTTGTATACTCACTGTGTATATCAACAGGCGATACCCAGAACACTTTAAAGAGCTCTTTAGTTCTTCTCAGCAGACATTGCTCCTATTAGAAAGCATAATGATGCAATGTAGCCATATAGATGAATATGAGTATTTTTTTTCTTTCTTAACTTTTTAAAGGGGTTGGAAAATTCCCTTTTCAATGCATCAAATATTTTTTGGCAAACCATGCTAAAGAAAAAGCCAAAAAGGTTTCCACAGCTTTCAAAAAAGAGGCAAAGCAGCCTATAGTATCTCTTATTTTTCCCTTATTTTATTTGTTGGATTCAAATCCCATATTTTTCTGTATGGATTTAAAAGGGTTACATTGGGATCTTCTTAATGGAACTTTGTAACAGCAAATCTGTAAGTTATGTTGGCTGAAATCAGAAGAGAGTATCAATCTATTTTCTAAAGCATCAGAAAGCAGAACAAGAAGTAATGGATGAAAACTAATCAAAGACCTAAAACTAAGGAGAAATGTCTTGACAATTGGAACAATTAATCAGCAGAACAACTTCCCTCCAGAAGTTGTGGACTCTCCGACACTGGAGGTTTTTAAGAAGAGATTGGACAACCCTTTGTCTGAAATGGTAGGGTTTCTTGCTTGAGCGGGGTGGGTGGGTGTTAAACTAGAAGACTCTAAGGTCCCTTCCAACGCCATTATTCTATTATTCTGACAGAGAACGGCCCAGTTATCAAGTGAATTTCTACAACTGAAGTTGCACTTAAACTTGGATGTCCCTGCTCCTAGTTTTAATCTGTGACTGTAATCATTTTTCCTACACAGGAATATTAGTTCTAACTGTTTTTAGATCATTGATAGAAGCTTGATAAAACATACAATATTCTTTACTATTTAATTTGTTGATATTTTATATCCAATATCAATATTTATATCCAATATCAATATTATATCAATATTTCTGAAATTCAGGGTACTTCTAATGGGAACTTATCTTTAAAAAATAAATGGGTTAACTTTTTAGCCCTCTGCTTAAGCCCACTGCATGTTTTATATCTATATAATTCATTGTAGTCTTTCATGATAAGAATGATCTATACTTATGAAAAGGTGTTCTTGGGATTTTATACGGTCTGTAGGTTTCTACATACAAACAAATTCTCCATTGATTTTTACTGCCACCTTGTGATTACTACAAAAAATACCAGTTTCATGATACCATGTAGTGTGTGTTTAAACTTAGTAACTGTACAAGATAAATTTACTGCACAGTGGAAAATTGGGTATGTGATAAAACGTTAATGTGAAAAGTATGATTAAATTAGCATGAATTGCTACTGTCTATCCTATTGCATAGGGAAAGAACAATTTTCTCAAAATTAATCTTCATGGGTGCTATAATTGGAATCCCTACAGGCAGTGGTTTGGGAGTGAATTTTTAATGTGTGTATAATATATTTATGTATTTCGTTAATTATTAATTATTGATATACATATACATGGAGTGAAAATAATTATTTTATCTATCTTGTAGGAACAAAACTATTTTATTTTATTTTAATATTCTGAAATGTGCCAGTCCTATAGTGCTAATAAACCTACAGTGCCCTACAACACAGGTATGTAATTCATAGCCAAAAATACACAGATTATATCTTGACACAGTTGTTTTGAAAATAAAAAGTGTTATGAATTGGACAAGCATAAAGTAAATGCTAATGTTAGATGTAAACTCTGTATATTCAGAAAGGATGTACTGATAAGATGGAAAGGAAAGTGTCTGTTAGAATATCATTTAAGAAAGAAAAGCATGCATTGAGTGCAGGACTGAGTAGTAGTGACTTTAACAGGCAGAAGTTAGAATGAGTTCTTCCAGAAACAATGTTTTGGTAATGATCGTTTATTTTACTTCTTCATATTATCACCATATTTACTGTTCATTCATGTTTTCTAGATATAGACTTATGGGGCTATAGCGAAACAATGATAGTAAAACAACCTTGCATAATCTTGCATATTGTATATTGGAGACTAACTGTACATATATTGGAAACTCACTGGATCAGTAGCTTTCGGGGAAGATGATATAGTGAATAAGCCCTTCTGTTTTTCCTCAAATACATCCTATGAGTAGAGATTCTGACAATAACTTAGCTCTAGAATTTTATGTAGCTAATCAGAATTTTTTTTCTAAGATGAGAAATTACAACATTTTTATTTGATTAATATTTATATGCATAATTCTATATGAGCAAGAAGAGAACATCATTACATTTGTACTACATTGGAAGAATCCTTATTTTTGTAATAAATAACCCATTCAGGATAGTCCTCTGATTCTATCATTTTAAATAAATATTTTACCAAGAAAATTAATTAATTAATTAATTTTGAAAATTAAGGACAAAAGCTGTTAACTATCTGAATATTATCTGAATTCTTTTGTTGATTAGGGTCACATCACCAACATTTTGTGGCTCATTTCCAGATGTTAGAAATAAGATTTCCTAGAGATTTTTGTAAAGAAAATAAAGAAATTGTGTTATACCTACATGTGATTACATTACAATAACAAAAATGATAAAATACCACTTCAATAATGACATGTTCTCTGTGACTCTTGACAATATAATATATAACAGGACAAAATATATATCCCTTGCCTGCCAAAGGTTATAAATGCCTGATTCACAAATTCACTTTGATTAATTGCTACACAAGATACAAAAATGTCTTTTGGGGAGTATTATTTAAAAGTTAATTTTAAAAATTATTTATGAGATACTTAGAACAAGAAGAAATGCTACCGGTAGGAGAAATTCTGAAGATATTGAAAGAAGACATTACAAAATAGAGAAGAAAAAGAAGAAATTGTTATATGTGTATATTGTATAAGCAAACAATCTATTTTTAATTTAAAAACTTTTAGAGATGACAGATTTTTGTATAGGTCTTTTGGTAATATAACTGTCTCATCCTCCACTGCTACTTCAATCAGATTTTTGGTTTTGTCTTAAAAGCTTTGTGTTTCAAAGTGCCCAGACAGATTTGCAACCTACATAGAAATGCAATCTTCCTACAGAAGTTATTGGGAGTACTACAAACAATTTTGCAAGCCAGGATTTACTAAGCCACGCAAGGTGAGTATAGATGCATTTTATCAGTCTAGAATAAAAAACATCAATGGCAAATTTATATCTTTATGCCTGTCTCCATGATGACTTACAGCAAAGCTATTGCTAAAGTTTCCAGTGCAAAGAAGTTAGCCTCCAAAATTAAAATTAGACGAATGTCTCTTCAAATAGGCCAAAGTACAATATCGATTACAATCCACTAACCACTTAAAAATTAATTTATTCTATTTATATTTATTGAATATATATCCTGTATAACCTCTAGGCGCTCAAGGTACCTTATGTGGGCCACTTGTTTCATATTATCCCTACAAAAGCAACCCTATGAGGCACGATGGACTGATAGATAGTGATAGTCAACCCAACACATAGTTGAGAATGGTTTTGAACATTGATCTCCTCCATTGTACTTTAACAACTCTAAAACACCAGCTATCTCTGAAAACATAGTATGTCTAGATTCTTGATTCCTTGACTGGAATTTTCTGCAATTTTAAAACAAGCCCTAAATTTACAATTCACTGAACAGTATACTACAGTGTAATTATGACTTTGTGCAATGGAATAGTTAAGTGTCTATATGTATAAAGAAGAACCATCACTGGTTGGATCAAATTAGCTCTCTGATCCAGAACATTTTAGCAAAGGCAAGAAAAGAGTGAGAAGGGCAAACTTAAAGGAGGTCATGAATTGCATGACCCTGGTTCAAATGTAGATCTCATTTTCTTCTCTATGCCATAAGGTCGGTTTCCATATCTGTTTGCCACTTGCAGCACTTGTCTGTACTACTTACCCCTGTAGTGGGAGAAATGAGTTCCTTTGTCTCTGTTTTTTTTTAACCAAGGTAGTTGAATTTAGCAATAGCAATAACACTTAGACTTCATAGTGCATTTTACAGCCCTCTCTAAGTGGTTTTACAGAGTCAGCATAGTGTGCCCCATCTGGGTCCTCATTTTACCCACCCTTGGAAGGCTGGAAGGCTGAGTTAACCTTTGTGCCTGGTGAGGTCTGAACAGCCAAACTGCAGCTAACAGTCAGCTGAAGTAGCCTGCAGTACTGCAGTCTCACCACTTGCACCACCTTGGCTGTCCAAGTGAGGTGATTTCAAAATGCATTATTAGCTAAGGGGAAAAAAGCATCCACTATCTTAGTAGGTTTATCAGAATTTCGCAAAAAAGAATTTGGTCTGCATATGAAGTTTTGTAATACAAACATCCCTGCATAGGATCGAATCATTGAGTAAGGTAAGGAATTAAATAATAGTTAAAGAAAAAGATTCAGAAACATTTGAGAATTCGAGGACAAAAAATGGAAAATCAATGGCTATATTTGGTTTTCACTAAATAATTTGTAGCATAACACAGGGGGTGAAGGAAAGCCAGGAGAGTGCTTGTGATCACATGATCAAGGTTCTTGGTACATCTTTTACAGAAGTGGGTTGCTCCAGGTTCAGCCCGGATCGGGTGAACCAATAGTAGAGGCAGCAGGAAGCACCCACCCGCCTGGAGGCATTGCGTGCACCCACAAGCACCCACAGGAGCATGCCTGAAATGGTAGTAAAAAAATTGACAACCCACCACTGATCTTATAGTATTAGTGCAAGTACAAAAATGGGATGCTTTGGTCATGTAGTTCCAACTGTTGTTTTGGCTTTTTGAATGTTCATTTGACAATTCAGTTTAGGAAGTACTTTATTTCAGCGATAGGATAAAACAAGAGGTATAAGTCATTATAATTAACTAACTGATTTGCAGCCAGGTCATTGGTTTGAAGCAACTTACTCTACTCTTTCAAAAATTTAATTCTTCTCCAATTATCTCATATTGAAAAGCTTTTACAAAGCCTTAATTTCAGTCCTAAATTCATTACACTTATTCTATTAAAAGGTAATTTAATTCTGAAATTAGGTTTGAGAATATTTGCTCAAATATTTTCTCTTCAAAATCATGACAGGAATCCTCCTGGGTTCTTTTTACCATTAATAGGATACCAGTCAGACATGAACTTCATAGTTCTCACTGAAATTCTAACCAATGATTAATAATAACTTTTTGATTCTTGGCACTAAAAATGGATAAGGTTTTTCAGCATTTCTGCTTATGCTTTTATTTGACTTTCAGTCTGTAACTCAAGTTATGCGTGATGAAGATTGTCCTTCTATGATTATTCCAAGCCGGCCTTGTAAGTATCTCTGCATTTATGTTACATAACAGTTAACATTGGCAGGGCCAAATACTACAATTTACTCTCTTTTGAGATTTGAGGCATTCTGAGTTCAAGGACATAGTATAAGGGATAAATTAGGAAAATACTAGATTTATACCTTAGGTTAAACATAGTTTGTTATAATCATGACTTATTGATATGTGTTATTCAAGGTGGAAATCATGGTTCACACATGACTCATACATTGAATCCCAATAAACCAAGTATGACTTGAAGGAAGAAAGCCTAACTAAACTCAAGTGATATGTATATTTGTAGCACTTTAAAATCTTCCCTAGTACAGTAAATGCACTGAATTTGAAATTCTAATATTTCCCATTTTAAATATTTCTTTCCTTCAGTCCTTTACAATATAAAAAGACCACGTACGTACCCCAAATACCAGCTAATTGTATCCTTGAATAAGGTAGAGCCATGTGATACTGTGTGCAGTCTTTATTTCCATATTATTTTCTCATATCTTATCTTAGCATACAGTATACTGTACATACCCACAAACACACACATACAGTACCTATTACGTAGTTCTTTTGGGCTATAAAATGATGCTAAATTCATTTACTTCCTTCTGAACTGTTTCCTTCCCCTTTTCTTTTTATTCTAGTTTGATCAGCATCCTTTTCCTTTTTCCAATGTTTCCTTTTTGGATTCAAAAGATGATGTGGATTGTTGGTT
>JAPKID020007523.1:0-10239 GCA_026931265.2 Tropidonophis doriae | reverse complement strand
ACGGTAGCACACAACCACTGAAGCCACCAGAATATAAACTGACAGCAAACAGCCCTCCTTACTAGCACTGATGATGTTACCTAGTTAGGGTAATGAAATGTCTGCAAGAAAAAAGCAAGCTCAGAGAGCACCAAGAATCCCTCATTTCAACTCTGAGCTACAAATATGCTCCTTTACTGAAACTGAAACCTTTTAGGGAGCAACTGTATCAGAGGTGGCATTCAGCAGGTTATGACCAGTTCTGGAGAACCGGTAGTGGAAATGTTGAATAGTTTGGAGAACCAGTAAATATTACTTCTGACTGGCCCCGTCCCCATCTCTTCTCTGCCTCCTGAGTCCCAGGTGATCTGGAGGAAATGGGGATTTTGCAGTAACCTTCCCCTGGAGTGGGTGGGAATGGAGGTTTTACATTATCCTTCCTCTGCCACGCCCACCAAGCCACGCCCACAGAACCGGTAGTAAAAAAAATTGAAACCCACCACTGATTACTGTACGTACATCTTGGTCCCACCTAATGCTGTCAAGGTTCTGGAGACTAGGTCTGGTTGGGGGAAAATTAATTCAGGCTCAATCCTAAAAAGATTGAGTGGTTATGGATATTTGATTGCATGGCGGTCTAAGGAGCTTCTACCTTTGGTCTTGGATGGGGCCATGCTTCCCAATTTGAGAGTGGTGCACACTATGAGGATAGTGCATGGATTCACAGCTCTTGCTTGAAGAGCAGGTAGTAGCTGTGTGCAAAAGGGCTTTTGCAGAGGTGCATCTTGTGAGCTTCCTGGACCGGGGAGTCCTCCAGCCATTTATCCCCTTAGTCATCTCACAAACAGGTCCCTATAATACACTCTGCTCTTGATAACCACTTGGTAGGAATGGAAAAAAGATTTCTTGCAAAAGCAAAATAAAGGGATCAGCAAGGGAAAGTCTCTCAAGCACTAAATAACAGAGTTGAGTTAACAGGGCCATCTTATATCTTACATTTCATCAAATTTATGAACTATCTTAAAGATAAATTCATATAAGTCCTCCATCCATCCCCACCCTCAGAAAAGCACATAGGAGAAGAAGAGACATATCAGAATATGTTTGCAGCCAGTGAGGGAAATTTCAGGAACCAAGAGAAACAGGTTGAGATTGGAGGGGAAGAATGAATAAGATCAATATTTTAGCTCACTCTGGAAATAAAGGGCCTAAACTGATATAGGTAATCACTGACTTGGGACCAGTTGTTTAGCAAGTGTTTTAAGTTATGACAGACCCATCCAAAACTACTTATGATGTAGCACTGAAGTTCTGTCATTGCCCCCACCCCTCAGGTCATGTGATTGCATTTTGGTTCGGGCCCTATTTACGGCCATTTGCAGTGCCCAATGGTCATGTGACTGTGATTCTCAGTTGCTTTTTTTGCAAAGATGCTCCATAATAATCAATGGGCTCACTTAATGACTATGACATTGCTTCAATCACATGGTGAATCACCTTATGACCATCACAATTTATAATTAATTGTCAGCCTCAATTACTATCATAACTCAAGGAATACCTGTACTTAAAAAAAAATCAAGACATTTCAGAATATCTAGTGGTAAGTATTAGCTATTAGCACTCCTAAATAAAATATGTCTTTTCTGAGGAGCAGGCAGTTTTTGGGAAAAGACTCAGATCCTTTGACTTCTAAATAGGTACTAGGCTTATACCTCCACATGCCAGGAAGCACTACATAACTCTTGTAATGAGCATCTGTACTGAAGTTATAATGAATGTGGAAAAAGATATTAGCCATAATCAAACAAGGAGGCAAGGAAACAATTCTAATTCTAAGAGTAAACTCAGTTAATAAGATTCAGATGGGTAAGAAAATAAATTATGACTAAATCCCTTTTTATCCACATTCATTGGAAGAAGGATGACTGCAAGGGCTTTATGTTTAACAATGCAAAAAACAAAAACACCCAAGCAATAATCCTAAACAGTTGTAGGAACCACCCTATTGACTAAATATTTCAGTCCAGAAAAACAATATTAAAAAGAAAGAAAAGAGACAGCTGCAGTCACTTTCTCTGCATATCACAAAGGTGTACAAAATAGAATATAGCAAAATAAATGAGCAATACCTGAAGAAAAGGCCATAGGATTGGAAGGACTGTAAAAGTTATCTATTCCAACTTCCTTCAATGAAAGGGCCACTGGATAATTTTCAATGACCCTGCTCTTTGTTTACGGGGCTTTTAGCAAAGGCAAAACTACCACATCACGTGGCAAAATATTCCACTGGATAACAGATCAAACAATTGGGAAGGTAATTCAGATGTGTAACATGGAATTGCTTCCTGGGAGCCTATTGATTACATTTAAAATTTTTTAATTTTTATTTATTTATTTAAGTTAGATTTATAGACCGCTTAATTTATAGACCATTTAATTCAGGACACTAATTTTCTACTTGTAACAAATTAGACATGGATAAGCAATGTCAAATCTAGCTTCATTTGGGGAGTGACAAACAGCAACCAGAGGCAAAAGCATAAAAAGAAACTAAGGCAAATCCTTTTGTTAAACTTGAATGTTTTCTTATTATTGGGGAGCTATGGAACAATTAAACAACTGCTATAAAAATAATAAGAATCTGGAGATGAAGGAAATCAATTCTAACTCATCAAGAGTCTATATGCTCATAGTTTACGTAGACAAAATATGCTCTTCAAAAATGAATAAAATAGATCTTTCTCAACAATTTATAAACATGATTCCATAATGTTTCTTATATCCACATTATATCTGCAGACTATTTACTGAATACCCACTTTGAATGGAAATAAATTTCCTTTCTGACAAAAAATATACCATCTAAGCATAGCATTAGCAGAAATAAAGATAGCAAAATCAGAGATAAAGCAGCAAAAATCAATCAAAATACAGATAAAAACTACAAAAATAAACCATCAGTGTTATGAATGCGTGCCAGGATTTCATTGGCTCCCTGCTCTTCTCTATTTCTTTTCCTCCAAAGAAAATTTCAATAATAATTTAGCTTCATATCTCAGTGTATCCTGGCAACAACTATTGTTTTCAAACTTATAATGGGGTCTTGAATTGGGCTTAGATTTGAACTATCCTTAATTATGGCTGTACTGTATTGAGACCATTCCAATTATGAATAAAGCAAATAGTGAAGCAAAGATTCATGCATGTAAAAGGAGATGAATGAAAGAATCAGCACATCTGTAACATGTACTCAATCTTCAAAGTAATCAGCATAGGTTCATGAACAAACCACATTCAACGAAGTATTCAGTAATTCAGAAGTTCATATCAAGATGTTTTAAGTGTGTGGTCATTATTTTCATGTTTCTTTGTATTTCTGTATTTTATATTTTAATAAACTAATACATTTTTTAACAAAAAAGTGTGTGGTCTACCAAGTAGTTTTAGAATATAATGAATAAAAAGTTTCAATAGAACCAAACATTCATTAATACAAACTCCAAACTGTATTTTAATTCTGAAAAATTGAGGAGTGTTATAAAACAGTTATATGTGTGTGAATATAAGACAAAAAATGCTGTTTAAATGTTATTATTTCTAGCATCTTATTTACACAAATCAATAAAATCTAATTAAATATCAAAAAGATCTGCTGAATCTCATCTCATTAATACCTTGCATAATGCATCAGAGTATCAGGGATGCTGTTATACGTGGAACTATAAAGTTACTATCTCTATGTCTCTATCTCTCTATCTATCTATTGAAATTCAATACACTTTCTTCTTTTTATGACTTCTCACTTTTGACCACATTTTCTCTCTCAATTTTTGTGGTTTACCCATTTGGTTCCCTGCTGTAGTTCTTTGTTGCTAAGTAAAACTTCCCCCTTTAAGTTGTAGTGACCTTTCCATTTCCTTTATAAAAGTTACCCTGCATGGACAGATTAGTCTTCTTTCACAGTAACCATGCTTATAACGGCTTTGTGATAAACAAGCAGCAAAAAATGGGCCACCGCGTATGACAGCAACTGTTTACCCTCTGTTAATATGCTCTGTCATTTCCTAGTATAAAAGAAGAAATCCTATGCTCAAGAAAAAGTACAATGGCAGTTATATATAATTTTATCATTTGCCTTTCAAATGTTTTTTTAAAAAAACAACCTCTGCATTATGCTACATGATGACTGAGATTTAATTCTGTAGCAACATCAGGAAAGCACAGTTGAATCCAATTTGAAAAATGTATAAAGTTGCATCTCACAGTTAGCGTAGCAATGATAACAGATAAAAGCAACAGATAGCTTCATTGACACACATGTACAATTATATATGAAAAGACAAATGTTTATACACAGCAAGCTGCAGTAAATATATTCTAATTATATTTGGACTGAACACCGGAATCTCCCGTTAATTCATTTTCTGAGACAATATGGAAGTAAGTAGAACTAACTAAAATCAGAGTACCTACAAAACTGAACAACAAACCTACGTGATATGAGGTCAAAACATTTTTTCTCTTCTGGATTTGTTTTCACTTGGCAAGTTAACAGATTGAGTTTTGCAGGAGGTCGGTTTGCCTAATTAAAGAAAAACAAAACAAAAAGGAAATCCCTTAGTAAGAGCATATAAAGAATATAGACATTTTCTGTTACCAATGTTTCCGAAAGGAAAAGTCCTCCTGCAGTTAAGCGCACCAAAGTTGTGCTTGCAGAAATTAATGCAATATACAGATATCCAGTGTTTTTTAATAATATATCACAAGTTGAATTATTATTTTTGTGGTAGGTTTGGATCAATGTGAAATTTTAAAATTTTGGTGTGATAATAAAATCATCTTTCTCCTCGAGTATTTTTTTTTCAAACGAGGCAAATTATTCTTCTAAGCAGCTCATATCGATGTGATTTATATTTCTATGATAAAAAATGGGCAAGTAATTACTTATGGGCAGTTTTCCTGCTGTAAAACTTGACTAATGGAATTTAACTTGTAGAGGAAACATCTGGCTTTCATCTGGTAATAAAATTAATGGTGACCAATTAAAATAGAGCATGCTTTTATAAGAGACCTAATAGGACTGGAAATAAATGCAGGACTCCCTTATGTTTAAATACCACACATTACAATTAGCATTTAGTTTTGATTTTAATAATGGCTGAGCAACAGAATTCAAGACAAATTACTTTGGTAACTGACAGAACAATACAAAATTACATAGAAAGCTTAACAATTAAAACAAGACAGAGCAATTGCATAATATGCACAGCAAGAAAAAAAATCCTGTTATATATTGCAGCCATAGACCTCAAGCAGACATTAGTAGCATTCATAATCAAAAATAAATTGTATTCTATTGTTAAGAATATAGCTGATATTGATAGGGGGAGATGGGACAAAAATTATCTTGATGTATTACTTTCTCCTGCTACTATATAAAGACCTCTGGGCATGCTACTGCAGGTAGCAGAATGAACTTAGTTCCAACCTCTGCTCTAAAAAAACCTGAATAAAAGTCAGAAATTGAAATGTGGCAACAGGAGATAAAATGAACCAAGAAATACAATTTATTTTCCAGACTAAAAGAAAAAAAAAGCTTTTAGAAGCCAACAAAGCAACTTTAGCAATGTTATGCGATCAGTTTCTAGGGCTTTTAATTATGAGTGTGATCTGAAGGGTCTTATTAAAACTGTAGTCAGTGGGCTTAGTGCTTTGCAAACCTACTTCTAATTCAATGCACTGTTATGTTGGCACTGCAAATGGAAAAATTAGTGGACATAAAAATAATAACCTTTTTTTTTTGCACAGCTTTTGTTCCCTTTTTTTCTTCCTGAGAACACAACAATCCCTTTTGGTCCCTTACTGCATAAATATATGCTTCCTGGAATTTATGTTCTAATCACAAAACATTATTGACCTTAATCTTTAAAAAGTTGGATTTTTTTTTTAAATTGATGGAAGGAAGAAAAATAACCAGACATATTTGTTTCCAAATTAGTAATGTTAGGAATGCATGTCACTGCTAGTAGAAACTTTATCTGTTCTTTTTTCATTCTGAAAGGGAACATACCTTACCAGGAAATATATCAAAATACTCCCACTTATATTTAGTCAGATATATATCTCTACAAACAAGTACAGCTGCTACTCGCTAATTTGGCATTTATTGAACAAACCAAAAATCGCTTGGGTTTTGCACAATATGATCTTACATAAACCACACAGCCACACCTCACTGGCTGTATTTTACAGCACTACAAACCAGATGAGCATAGTATGGACTACATGTTACTTCATGGGGTCATCACCTATGACAGAAACTGCCCCATACCTCTTACAATGTGCTCTCCCCCTACATCCACACAGTGCTTACAGTTTTTTCTGCTGCCTCCAGTCTTCTTCCCACATTCCTACACATCTTTTCTACCTGCTCCTTATCTGCTCCATCAGTTTTCCTGTCTCTCTGTTGCTTCTCTGAATTTATCTTTTTCTCCGCTTTCCCATTTGCCTTCTCTGATCTTTCAATCTCTCACTGTCTTTCTACGTTTTCTCTTTGATTTCCATATTCTATCGTCAATCTGTCCTACTTACCTTGTTTCCTTGAAAATAAGATTGGGTCTTATTTTGTTTTGGGCCCCAAAATATGAACTAGGGGTTATGGGGGGGGCTGTATGGGCCCCCCACTTCTTCTGCTTGCCATGCACCCTGAACTGGCTTACAACAAGACCATTGCAGTCAGGCTACTCATGCCCCGACACCTTGCAGCAGTGGCTCCAGCAACCCCCTCCAGCATGACCCAGTGTGGCAGTGGCCATAAGGTGAGGCAGAGGGTGGAGCTGCCCCATGTGACCCACACCCGTTTACTTCAGGGCCCTCACAGCCAGCCCATCCATGCCCCAACACCTGCCTCGCCTCACGGCTGCATCACACCACTCAACCTTCTGCTCCATTCAAGCTGCAAGCAGAAGTGGGCCAGTGGCTACGTGGGTGGTGGTGGGACGGGGTGGCATAGCTGTGGGGGCCCCAGAGATAAGGATTTATGGGGCAGCTCCACTCCCTCCCGCCTTCCCTCATGGCTGTGACACCATGAACAATCAGACAGAATGAGTGGGCAGCTGGCTGCACAGGCTCTTAAGTAGGACTTATTTCGGGGGTAGGGCTTGTATTTGGCTCACACATAAAAACATGCTAAGGCTTATTTTTGGGATAGGTCTTATTTTCGGGAAAACAGGGTACCAGCACCTTTCCCCTCTCAAGTTTTTCTGCTTTTTCATTATCCCTAGCACTATATTTCTTTCCCTTTGTCTTACCCTAACCCTAACCCTTCCCTATCCAGTCTCTGCTTTCTCCTTCTTCTTTCATTTCTTCGATATCTACTGGAATACTTTCACTAAGATAAATACAAATGATCTTTTGGGGCCTAGGAAAAGTCACATTCAACATAAACATTTTATATCCACTCACTCTGGGTCCTTGATCCTTTCCATTATGGCAGTCCGTGAAATGATAGAAGCTGCCATCTCTGTTCGAGCTGAAATTTAATAAAATCACACCATGGCTTTGCATGATGTAAGAACTCACGGATAATGAGCATCTGTCCTTTCCTGTTTGTAAAAGTAATTTGCCTGAATGTTGAAGTGAGTTTTATCCCAAATGTGTCAGGTTAATTAATTCAAAATAGAAGCTGCTCCAGATGAGGAAGTGCCTATTTAGAAAACGTATTTGATGGCAGATTTAAAGGGACAGAGTGGATGGGTGGGATAAGATTAAGATGGCAGAAATGCTGCTGTGTCCTATTCCCTTCTTTCCAACCTAGCTCCTCCAAAACAACAACATATTCAGCAACACATTTAATGGAAAATCAGAGGAAGAAAAAAAAGAAGCCATTTCTCCTGAATAAGAGCATAACAATGGGAGGCACCAGGATCACAGAAAACCAAATATAAAAAGGCAAAAATAAATGATATTGGTTTTCATGATCTAAACTTGAAAAATCCAAGATCTAATTTGATCTAAACCTCAATCTCAGAACATCTGCAGCAATAATTAACAGACATTCTCAATACAAAATACATTCATTGAATAAATGAGTAAATTTGAGCTGCACTGATATTAAAGCAAAACATACAAGTTATAACACAACAGAGCATCTTTGGCACTACTGTATGTAGAATAATTGCTGCAAGTGCTTGGAAAGATGGCCTGGTTGTAACCTGGATCCTTAAAAGCACAAACCACCTTTTAAAACAATTCTTTTGCTACAGCTCACTAAGGCATGATCTGTTGTAAATTTAATTTGTTGAATAAGGCACAATAGCTTATTGCATATTATGTAAGAGTTCAAGAGCTCTACCCAACATTGTTTAGAAGAGATAAAAAGGGTTTTCAAATATGTTACGTTTAAGGCACCCATTTTTGCTCCACTAACCACCCTAATATGCCACTCTGGCACCATGCATTCCTCAGATAACAATTTTGCACATTTGCATACACATTAAACCATTGTTTAGAAGCCATGGTGACTAGCTTAGCACATGGGAAGAATCAGCCAGTATGAAAGAAAAGAACTTACAATTGTAATTTCTTCTTTCTGCAAATTATCTTTGCAAGATACCAATGAAAAACAAGGCATTTTAAAAGTTCCAAAACCCAGAGTAAAAGAAAGTTGGGAATTATATTATAAAGTCAAGTATGTGTTGATCAAGTCAATGGGACTACCTATCTAAAAAGGAGAAGGAGCTGTGAGTAGTTATTGGAGAAAGAAAGCAGCAGCAGTATTGAAAACTGGAAATTCAATAGATGTTTTTAGTATTTCAACTGATTTTAAAGTGAATATTAAATTAAATACATTACTATTACAAAAATATCATTTGGACGTAATAACTAATTATTTCAATTACTTTAATAATTAAAAGGGTACCTAAATGAGATCAGCCAATTTCATGCTGACAAAAATAAGAAATATGGCTAACACTCTTTTAATAACTAGTCTCCAAAAGATTGAGTCATCATCTTAACTTTCTTGGAGAATCAGTGATGTAATCTATGGATGGAAAGTAAAGTACAGTGCTTTTGCAAGGTGCCTTTCTTTGCAAATTGAATGTAAAATACAATTAAGTCTCAGGAAACAAACATACCCTACATGTTATCATTAAAAAAATATTCTAATTGAAACAGATTCTTTGAAACACAGACCTACTACACAGAAGCTGTGCGAGGCTGTAATCCATATCATTTTATCTGGGAGGAAGACCCACTGCATTTAAAAGAATTTGCTTTCTGATGAGATGCATACGAGAATGCTACGAATGATAGAAACTAGTTTTAGAGCAGCTTGGAAGAAAATAATAGTTCACGCTTTAGATAAACTTCCAAATAAGGGCTTACAGGTGTAGAAAGGCAGTACAGTGTTGTGTACTTTTTGACTGGAGCTGTCTTTCCAATTTCCTATTTAGCACGATCTCTGTCCATTTGAACAATTGATGGCACTCTCCTCCAAACCAGATTACTCTTAATTAAAGATTTATTCCATGCTTTTGGCAACAGTAGAGAAGTGGATGGCAGCTGGCTTCTTCCAGGAAGTTTTTTCAACGAGTAGTTTCAGTCCTCCTTAGCTTTTTGGGGATCAGCCAGGCGCTAATACTTGCTGTGACTACGCCTTAATTATAGTTTGACAAACTAATCTGCTGTGCTACACACTAAAGAGGATGAGGAAGGAGAAGCCAAATATGAAAAAAGGAGGTGTATGTTCAAATTTCCCTATGTTTATGATCCTTCAAAAATGAACCACCTTAGTAACACACATGAACAAGTATTTTGAAAAGAAAAATGATCAAATGGTTTACTACTCCTTTAATTTCAAAACCTAAAAGGAACACTCAGCACAAAATGAAATTCTATTTCATTACAGACAGTCCTTGATTAACAACAATAATTGGGAGCCGAGTTTCCATCATTAAGTGATGTGGCCATAAAGTGCCACACCATGTGATCGTATCAGTTCAGGACAGCAATCCTGGCAGTCCCTGTTACCATCCTTAAGCAAAGTTCCTGGGCCATTAAGCAAGGTCATCCTCATGACTTTCGGTTGGCTTCCAACAACCCATGTCAATAAGGAAGCAGACAGGATGTTACAAGCCCGGAAAGCTTGCAAACAGGCTGGCAGGCAAGTAAGTGGCTGCCAGGTGGGGGAAAAAGTGTGTGATGGTGTATAAGTATGTAAGTATAGTATGAAGACAGAGAGACTTGAAGTGGCAG
>JAPKID020007522.1:0-10239 GCA_026931265.2 Tropidonophis doriae | reverse complement strand
AAACAAAATGTCAGAATTTCCCTCTGGGTGGTGTCATCCAACCAGGCATCTTCTACTTTCTTCTGTCTTTTCCTGAAGATCAGCTTGTCAGGGTTCCAAATAGCATTCAAAATTAAATCAGAGTCCAAGGCAAAGTATTGCTCAAAGTTCCAATTTATTAAGAAAGCCATGTTGGCACATCAGGGAAAACCCGAATCTGAAAGCTTCCCGGTTTTCCCCACCCAGTTGAAAGTTCCAAGATCTTGCCCCCACAGCCACAAGTCCATCACATGGTCCAATCTTCCACTACCATGCTGGCAGTTCTATCCTTCCTGTTCCGGTCAGGTACAGGGGTGCAGAGACAAAGAATGACCTTGGCTTTCTAGAAAGAATTTTGTTTTGGCTACATAGCATCGAACGCCGTACAATCCCCCCTCCCATTTTCCCACAATACAAAAGGCATAGTAGAATAATAGAAAGTGTGGCAGGCCAAAGATCCAAAGGAAAGATGGCTGCAGGCCTGACACAGCTGTTTATTCATCCCCAACTTTCTCTCAAATGTTTATAGCGGAGGAGGGGGTTCTAGGGTGCACCCGAAGACTGCAGTTGGTCCAAAATGCAGCTGTGCAGGTAATTTGGGGAGGCTCTAGATACTCCCACGTAACACCACTGCTGCGCGAGCTGCAGTGGCTGCCTGTGGCGTTTCGGGTGCGCTTCAAGGTGTTGATTACCATCTTTAAAGCACTCCATGGCACAGGACCTAGCTATTTGTGGGATTGTATCCTGCCCCATACATCCCTTCGGCTGGTTCGCTCTCACAGAGAGGGACTTCTCCGGGTGCCGTCCGCCAGGCAATGCCAGCGAGCAACGCCCAGGGGAAGGGCCTTCTCTGTGATGGGCCCGACCCTTTGGAATGACCTACCCCCTGATATTAGAACGACCATGGACCTCTGCTCCTTCCGCCAAAAAGTAAAAACTCATCTTTTTCATCAGGCCGGCTTGGCCTAATCCTCAGTTCCACGCCTCAGTCTGTAACCTAAATTATTTAATCAAGTTTTAATGGGAATAGTTTTAAGTTTTATAAATTTTAGTACAGGGCTAAATATTTAATTTGTTTTTAATTATCTATGTATTGTTATTTCATATGTTCTTAATTTTCCCTGTACACAGCCCCGAGTTCCTCTTGGGAGAGGGGGCGGTTTAGAAATTTAATTAATTAATTAATTAATTAATTAATAATAATAATAATAATAATAATAATAACAATAATAATAATGATAATAATAATAATAATTATTATTATTATGGATAACAGCAAAACAGGGAAGTGCCTTCCATGCAGAAAACCCTTGATAAGAAATTATTTTCAAGGTCAATTTTCACATGCTAACAACTAAGGGTGAGTGGCATGGACAGTGGGGAGAATTATTGAGGGCCATGGCATTAACTCCAAGGGAAGAACTGTCCGTATCACTGAAGCAGAAAACCTCAGTTGCCGACTTTATTTTGATTAGAACTCTTCTCCCCTTAGACTTTCACAGATTATTTTTCTTGGCTATTGTCTTTTGCAAAGATCTGAATGATGAAATGATTATTTTAAAACAGTATCTAATGAATGGATAGGATGGCAAGTGAGACTGATTCTATTTGAGGAAGTCATTAGATATTAGAGAATAAACTCCTTCTCTGTGTATTTTAATTGAATATTGGACAGAGAAGGAAAAAGAAAAAAAAACTCAGGAAACACCAGAAGCTGTGGACATACATTCCATTAGATAATGATGGAATGGTCACGTTGATAAATGCTTATATTAACGTCACTTTCACACACTCAAATGTTCCACTAGTATTATCGAGTGAAGCAAATATCTCTTCTGCTTCCCAGCCAACCACATGCATGCTAGACGGTGGATACTGTGTTGCATGCAAGTCACAATCTGTAGCCTGTGAAATCATGATTTGTGAAATAACTCACAGGGGCTGGGTTCAATCCACACTAAGAAATAAACCATAGTTTTCAGCCCATTGTTACTGAATTTTCATACAAGTCAAAATGAAAGCAACTATACTATAGCTTAGGACAACATGTGAACCCAGAGATTCATAATAGAAATATTTTGCTAAGGTGTATTAGTAAAGGTAATTCACCAAGGGAGGAAAGAGTGTCTGGGAAGCCTCTTTCATAGGTCCATGAGAGAAGAAAAGTACTAGGCAGTCAAAAAAAAAAGTTTAAAATAGTGATATAGGGAGATGCCGAAATGAAATGTGAAAACATTTCACATTTGAGCCCAAACAGAAATGAAGTAACTCTAACACAGGGGTGTTAAACTCTGCCATCACGGCGTTGCAATATGGCGTATCGCAACTTTCTCCCCTCTTCGCTAAACCGGGTGTGGGCATGGCCAGCATGTGATACATCTGGTGCATGGGCTGCGAGTTTGACGCCTCTGCTCTAATGTAATAATTAAAAAGAACTGAAGCAACTGTTGACAAGACAGTCTAGATCCGTGATGCCACAGGTGGCATGTGGGTGCTACAGGTGGCATGCGGGAACCATTTCTTAGGGCCATGATGGCAAACCTATGGCACGGGTGCCACAGGTGGCATGCAAAGCCATTTCTGAGGACACATGAGGCATTTGCCCTATCAACTCCAGCGCACATGAGCGTATTGGCCAGCTGATTTTCGGCCTTGATTTTCAGCCATTTTTTGCCCTCCTGAAGCCTCCAGAGGGAGAAAAATGGGCCAACGGGCAACCTTGAACTCCATTCTTGAACTTCTGGTTTGTGTGTTGGGCCTTTTTTCGCCCTCCCCAGGCTCCCAGAAAGCTTCTGGATCCTTTGGAGGGCGACAAATGGAGCTATCGGGCTCACTGGAAGTCAGAAAACAGGTCTCTGGGGGAGGCCATTTTTGCCCTCCCCAGGCTCCAGAAAAGCTGTGTATACATGCACTGGACAGCAGGGGCTGTCACACATGTATTCTCAGTGGACACGGCATGGGAGACATTACATTATGGGGGTGGACACACGAGCGTGTGTGTTTCAGGCACCCAAGGCGAAAAAGATTCGCCATCCCTGTCTTAGGACATGCGAAGTGTTGCCCTGTCAGCTCCAGCGTGCATGTGTGCACTGGCCAGATGATTTAGGTCTTCTTTTGAGGATGTTTTTCACCCTCTGAAGGCTTTAGAGCCTCTGGAGGTGGAGGGGAGGCTGTTTTCACCCTCCACAGGCTCCTAGAAAGCCTCTGGAGCCAGGGGAGGGCGAAAAAAGTGTGCCAAAAGCAAGGGGTCACACACATAGCATTATGGGTGTGGCACACCCATGCACGACCTCCCTGCGCTCCCCCCCCCGCTTTTGGCATGTGAGCCAAAAAAGGTTAGCCATCACTGATCTAGATTATGGTAATGACATATATATGAAATAATTTAACGTTTGAAATAGTTTCCTGTTGGAAATTATTAGCTCCACAGAGAGTCAAGTCATAATACAGGTAGTTCTTGTTTAGTGACCAAAATTGGTTTTTAAGCAAAGCAGTCACTAAGTGAAATGTCAAAATTTTATTATTTAACTTGTATACATACACGCACATGTATGGGGGCTGGGGCGTGTGTGTATGTGTGTGTGTGTGTGTGGCACTTGCAGGGGGTCATGTGCACAGGCATGGGGTGCCCATGTGCTCATCCGTGGGGGAGGGATGCATGCAGGGGGGCACATGCATGGGGGCCACGTGCATATTGCATTTGGGGGGTTTGGGCGTACGGATGGGCATTCACACATCGGTGCATGGGCACGCATTCGCACATGCGCGTACACTTTGAGCACTCGGTCCAATAAAGGTTAGCCATTCTTGAGGTAGGCTATAACTGAGAAAGGAATTCTTATAACAAGAAAAAGCTTACATGAACTCCAGTGGTCCAATCCAGAATCAAATGTATCTCTACATAAATTAGCTGAATGTAACATGCAGTAGGTGAATCTATGCACAACAAAGGGTTAGGTTGGAGTACACGTTTGTCTGCCTATGTGCCCCACTCCCTCCTTCTTTCAAGAAGCAACTAACATCTGCACAGGTGGTATCTCCTAGATGTTATCATTGAGAAAGACAGATTTTTTAATTTCAGTTCACTCTGGTTGTCTTTTTAGAAGTTTGGCCAAACAATTTCAGCTAAGCAGCATGGTTTGTGCTAATCAAGCTATGTTCTATTATGTTTAACCAACTATTAGATTACTATCACAACTTGGGGTATGTTTTTAAAATTATCATAGTTAAAAAAATCCAGTACATACAAGTGATATTATTTGTCACTTAGCATATTGTGAAATAAAACTTGCGTCATTATATTTTAGGATTTGAGAAAAAAGCCATTTGTCTTCCTTTTGTGCTATTCTCCAGGTTCCCAAGGCTTTTTCCAATAACTTTGTGGAATCTTGTTCATTTTCTGATAATTCACTGCACCTCAATTTCCTGTCTTCAGAAAGATACCGTTAAAAAAAAACACCAGAATTAGTACATCACATCTGGGGTCTTTGACTTATTTCAAAACAGGATCAACTTAAGAAGTATATTAATGCCAGTTGGGACATTCCTCTTTTTTAGCATTCGAGGTTTTAAGAATTGTTCCTTGTGTGTAACAGAGTTTTTTGTAAGGTTCCATAAACAAATTTGAAAAAACAAACAAACAAAAATTACACTGAAGAATATAATGAGGTGAGGAAACCCAAAATATATAGGAACGTTGTCAGTTTCTTGTTTTTCAGCACGATGATGTGAACATGTTGCTGTTAATATAAATGTTAGTTGAGAAAATGTGGGAGGCTGGATACAATCATTCCTATCACAGCTGTTTCATCCATGTTCTGTTGTAAGGTATTTTGGTGTCTTGGAATGTAGTTTTAACCTAAGAATGGTATCTAGAAATACTGCCAGTGATGCACTGGCAGTTACTGAGATTTGGGAAAAACAATTGTATCTAAACTGGACGTGTCAAACTCGATATCATTGAGGATGCATCAGGGTTGTTTGACCTTGGGGTGGGGGCGGGGGCTGAGGAGTGTGTGGCTAGGATGGACGTGGCTAGTTCAATGTCACTCCTGTTTGAGGCACCTGTGGTGGCCCAAGTGCGCAGCCCTCCGGAGCTCCATTTTCACTAGCAGAAGGTTGCAGGAGCCTGTGGCAGCGGAAAATGGAGTTTAGGAGCCCACTTTTTGCTGGCAGAAACACTGTGGGTTGATCCTTCACTGTTTCCAGGGTGGTCCCGTGTGCCAGATCCGGACCCTGGGCCTTGAGTTTGACATCCCTGGTTTAAACAATTCATAAAAGAAAAGGACACAAAGGCATGAATTTTCTTCACTTCTCCCTGCTGTTTTTAGTCAATACTGGCTTGTACACTTCGATAAAATAGTGCAGAATGAGGCTTGCAGACTTGCAGGTTTTCTTTCAGAAGACACAACTTCAGCCAATATTTATTGATGATACATTTTCATTTTGGACCATCTGGATATATTTCTTTTTTTCCATTTACTTGGAGCAATTTGCAGCAGCCACTAAGTTGAAGTGCTTAACTTGTATGTGTGTGTTTGTGCATGTGTTCTAGATGAACCTTTTAATTTCTCAAATGTGATAAAAGCAATAATTGGTATTTTTTCCCTTCCACTGTAGTCTTGTTTCATATTCAATATTTATTTCACTGAACCAGGAGCTGCCATTATCAGACTTAAATTATAGCACTGAGCCTTCATGTGGCCAACTTCACATTTTTTGGAAGACAATCATCTACCTGCTGGGTGGCAGACTGGAGATAACAAGGCGGTGATAAAGGACTGAAATGTCATTGTTCACAAATGGCCTGGATCAGAACATAGGTTTCTTGATCTTAACTCATTTTACTAAGAACTCATAATATTAATATTGAAATTAATTTAATTAAAAGATGTCGATTTTAGCTCTGATTTCTTGCCCAAGCTTAATCGGAAAAGTGGTTTTTATGTATAACACAGCAGTAGTTTCTTTTGAAATATAATTCTTTTGTCCTAAATCAAGAGCTTATTCTGTTTTATTCTTTAACAGACAAATGACTAACAGTGTTAAAGAAGTGTCTGGATATCATTATGTTTAGGCATTTTGAATACATTCTTTCTCTTGAAGGCCTACTCTTCTGATACAGAAGATGGTTTCCTTTTCATCTGTATACGATACTATGATATGAACTTCTATAGGAACTATACTTGCACTATTTAACTTTTAAGAAAATTGTTAGTTAAATAGTTAAATAGTTAATAGTTAAATCTGGGTTTTAAAAATTATTTTAACAATAAGCTTCTTCTTCTTGTGCCATATCTGTCATCGGACATTGGCGATCCTAAAAAGTACTGCTGAGTTTTGTCCAAACCAGTCCCTTAGATTTTGAAGCCATGGTGTTCTTCTACCTGGCCCTTGTTTGCCTTCAACCTTTCCCTGTATGTGTTGTGTATGTGTATGTATATATATATGTAATACAGTCCCGGTTCGAATCCCAGTAAGGGTATGGCTAGCTGATAAGAGCTAAAAAGCTCGAAATAGATCTATCCTAGTCTCCCTGACTTATTTATTGATCAGCTCAAAAACGTAACACATGTATGTAGGTATGTATGTGTGTATGTATGTGTATGTATATACACCATTACTCTGGAACTTTAGGGGAGGGGGAGATCCAGACAGGGCAATTCCAAAGTATCACCTTTTTGACTCACAGTTCCTTAATAGCAATTTAGAAGCAAGCAATGGTTGATTTCACTTTTGCTGACTCAGAAAAGCCAAAAATGGAAGCAAAAATCACTGATCTCTCACACATCCCATAGCAATAAAAGGCCTTTTACTCCCACGCTCAGTACAAGAAAGAAAGATAAAAACTCAAATATACTTCACATGAGTTGTCCATTGCAGAAAGGGCAGGAGTCATCTCTGCTCACTTTGGTTGTGAAGATGATACGTGTCAAGCCAGTATTTCTCTTTTAGGACCTGTTAGTGATCTGGAAGCTCAGGAGCCACGAGAAAGAATAAGTAAAATGAAGAAATGGCTTGTTCTGCCACCAACTTCTATAGAGCTCCAGAATCTGCAGCTCTTCTAGTACAGCTGAGAGAAATAAATTGGCTGAACTGCTGAAGAACATCAAAGAAAGAAATACAAGTTGATTCAGAAGCAAAACAAACGCCTTGTGTGGAAGTTCTCATAGCTGGAAGAAAGGAGGCAGGTGAAAATAAAGCTCAGGAAACCATATAAGAATTTCATGATAGAAGATTAATTTTTCAGAGGAATCTGTCTTCACACAATCAACATATGTACTTGTGACTCCAAAGAATAATCCCTGTGGCACAATAAGCTTTAAAAAAATAGCGAGGCAATTATTTGAATGACCGTCTTTTCCAAGTTTCATCTACCTGACCATCAGAGGGGGAGGCAGGTTATATTACTGGTCCTCTCTATTAAGGAGGTCCATCTGGTGGGATCAAGAACAAGGACCTTCTCCATGTTGGCTCCCTCATTTTGGAACATCATCTCTGCAGAAATAAGGTTGGTTCCACATTGATACTGTTTTGAAAGGCCCTGAAAACATGGTTTTCCCAGCTGTTTTTGAGACCACAGGGTGATCAAGTGGTTGTTTGATTGTTGTTTCCAAGAAGATGGAGGTTTATTGGGTTTTGTATTGCAGGTTTTATTTCTATAGGCTGCCTGGAGTCACCATGAATGAGTTGGATGGTCATATATAACTTTTCTTAATAAATAAATAAATAACTCAAACTTATTACAGTAGAATAATACAAAGAATAATACAAAGATTTCAAATGTTGTGTCTGATACAATATCAGAGGTGGTATTCAGCAGGTTCTGACCAGTGGAGTCAGGAGAACCAGTAACGGAAATTTTGAGTAGTTTGGAGAACTGGTAAATAGCACCTCTGAACTGCCCTGCCCCCATCTATTCTCTGCTTCCCGAGTCCCAGCTGGAGATTTTTCAGTATCCTTCCCCTGGAGTGGGGTGGGAATGGAGATTTTACTTCCACTGCCATGCCCACCAAGTCATGCCCACCAAGCCACGCCCACAGAACTGGTAGTAAAAAAAACTTGAATCCCACCACTGGCCCTCACCTATATTTTATTACATTTCCTACAAGACCAAACTGAGTAGATGACACTGTTTACAGTATTTAAAGGGACCTAGAGCAAACTACTTTGTCTGTTCTGTGAATGTGAATCTGAACTGCACAATATGACTGATGTGGGTTCTATTGATAAGTAATAATAACAATTCATCATTCAAGCTATCACTGAAGGACATGAGTCCCAGTCTCAGTAGGGTTGGGAATAAACCAGGTTTTGCAAAAGTATGGGGAAAATATTTGAATAAACTTTAAGGAGGAGGGGAGAAAACATTCTCTCTGTTTCAATGAAATTTAGGCAGGGATATCTGAAAGAAACTAATATTTTTGAAGATAATGTAAAGATGAATAGTATAAAAAAAGTTATGTTCCTGATAAAGACTGCTGCCTTTAACCAATTAAATTTTTGGATTAAATAATTAAGATGTTTATCATAAAATCTTAAAGCTTTATTTAATAATCGCCTTAAGCTCCAAAATACTTTCTGTTATTTTAATTAGGTTATAATATTGTATATATTGCATGAAGTAAATACCCTTGAATTTAATAGGATGTATTTCTGAAAAGCAATTAATGGAGTTATATTTTATTTCATTTTACTTGTGATAGGCTTGTTTTAAGTCAATCACCATAGTTCGCATGCGATTCCTATATCCAAAGAGCAGGAAACTGTCTAGTCAGCTTTTCCTAGTCAAGGCCATGGGGCTGCAAAAAAGAGGAAGACCCATGTGGCCCTAGGTCCTTATGCTCCCCATCCCAGATTCATACTAATCAAAGCTCTTGGTTCAAGTTATATGTATTCTAACCATCTGCTTCTAGTGCCCTCACCAGAGATGGTATTCAGCAGATTCTGTCCAGTTCTGAAGAACTGGTAGCTGAAATTTTGACTAGTTCAAAGAACCAGTGAATACCACCTCTGACTGCTCCCCACCCTCTATTCACTGCCTCCCGAGTCCCAGTTGATTGGGAGAGAATGGGGATTTTGCGGTAACCTTCCCCAAGTCATGCACACCAAGCCACACCACATCCACCAAGCCACGCCCACAGAACTGGTA
This sequence comes from Tropidonophis doriae, assembly GCA_026931265.2. Classification (NCBI taxonomy): domain Eukaryota; kingdom Metazoa; phylum Chordata; class Lepidosauria; order Squamata; family Natricidae; genus Tropidonophis; species Tropidonophis doriae. Next base: position 1,070 of record JAPKID020007522.1, on the reverse strand, counting down.
GTAAAAAATTTGAATCCCACCACTGGCTCTCACCTGTATTTTATTACATTTCCTACAAGACCAAACTGAGTAGATGACACTGTTTACAGCATTTGAAGGGAGCTAGAACAAACTACTTTGTCTGTTCGGACTAGACATGCACAAACTATATGCAGTTACAAGATATGCATTATCTCAAATTATTAGGCTCAATGCCAGGAAAGACTTCAGAAGTAGTAACCAAAACCATGAATTGGTCACCCAGAAGCCAACTGTCAACTAGTGCAACTCACTTAGTAGTGATGAGACACAAGGACATATCACAGCATGCCCAAGCACTGCTGCATTTTGTACCAGCTGCTACTTCTGAGTGATCCTCAAGGGCAGTCCAATGTAGAATACATTAGAATAAATCCATCTCTATGGTAACTTTATAAATGACCGTACCCAATCATATCTCATCTAGAAATGATCACGAGTGGTGTACCAGATAAATCCGTACAAAGGCTATCTTGGCTGCAGCTGCTATCTGCTCTGTGAACAGGAGTTGTGACTGCAAGATGACTCCCCAAATTGTGCACCAATCTCAAACAGTAAAGTGCTGTTTAATCTCGGATAAATATCCAGACTGAACAGAGAATGGGGAGTCTTATCAGAAATTAGCTTAAGTCTGTCCTTCTCCATCCACATCCAACTAGTCTCCAGACATTGGGTAAAGACTTAGCATGTACTTATTTGCACATAGATCAAACTAGCTGTTTTGGGTTGAATGTATTTGGTATTTGTAGTTATTCCTAAAAGTAACTGGGAAGCAGAATAAGTTGACCATATCTGCGTTAAATTTTTCAGAAGTATAAGTAATGTGCCATGAAATCTTATGAACTTTTACTTAGAAGTAATCATCACTATGTTAAATATTGGGCACTATCTAACAAAATGACATTCAATTGTGAAAAAATAAGGTTCTACATTTAGGCATCAAAAACAAAATGCACAGGTATAGTATAGGTGGTACCTTGCTCAATAGTAGCAACTGTGTGAGAGATCTTGGAATCCTAGTGGACAACCATTTAAATATGAGCCCACACTGT